>JAFMSR010001848.1:0-24892 GCA_022818135.1 Saxidomus purpurata | reverse complement strand
AGTTGTAGTTTTTACTGTTAGAGGATATATACAGGAAGAGGCCTAGTATACTTGAGTCCATATCAGAAACAATGGTTACATAAATTGCCAGCCTGTATTAACTTAAATACTGTTTAACAAAAAGAAAAAAGTGCTGATATCGGTTGCCGTGGAAACGCACGTGTATGCGAAAAAAACAACATTTTAAGTATTGATATTAGTTTACTGTACATGTTTATTAAGCGATATAGATAAGATCTTTTATCCCCTGTGTTGCCAAGTATATGTTAGATTAGTTGTTGGGATATGGAAATTACTGGTACTGTTTGAACAATAGCTTCGAGACGGTGTTAATACAAGCGTTGTGGTTAAATTCTTAGCTTGTGGAAACATAGTTCAAATATATATTTATTACTAAATGACTTTTTGTCTTAAGGGACGGTTTTTCTCATTCGATTTTATTGGTATGGATAAACATGTACGTGACCATGGTGACAGAGAACGGTGAGTATAACAGGTAGCTGAAATGAAAACAAAACACACAAAAAACAAGAAAAAAAACAAGAAAACGACACGCCTTTGTTAATCGTACGTGTTTACTTGCATCTTACTGCCAGTCTACAGTACCCAGCATGCGCATCTGGCATGCATTTTCAGCCTCGGTTTCATCTCGATGCTGTAAGATAACGAATAGAAATGTGTAACTTTTGGAACTTATTTTGCAAGGTATTACTAGATATTCGGTGAAAAGAAACAGCACTCTTAGAGAAAAGGTTAATGTTTGGTAAGTACACGTTCATTTAGTGTAACTAAATGTATAACAGGTTACCTAACTATATCGTCATGTGTGCTGGATCTTTAAAACTGAGTCATCTTTTATCGGTACGGTGGTATATTTTCTAGATTTTCTTGAGTTATCAAGATATGCGTGTATTATGTATAAATCATCAACTACTGGTAACTAATTAATTAATATTAATTACTTGTATCAATAATTTGTAGATGTATAACATAAGTGAATCTAGGAAATACTTGTACTGGTTGTTATTTTTTGTAGATACATGTATTGCACATGGTAATATGGTGATACTTTTCGTCAGCAAATATAAATTTATGAATTACGAAAATAAGCTATTAAATTAACTGGGAGAAAACATAAGAATGATATTTGACATCTTGTACTCAACTTATGAGATGAACATATTTTGCCAAAATAAAAGTGACAGAAAAAAAAACAAAGATATATTTCTTCATCACTTTTAACTTTCAGTCTTTCTCCACCTTTAGTTAATATATATTTCAGCACGAATAAATAATTCTCACTATGTATATCTAAGTATGTATAATAAAATTGGTAAAAATGTTGATGAAAGCACTCCAGTAAATCAGAGCTTTGAATCTTCCTTCTTAAATAAGGTGAAATTTATATATAGGTTCAAAATAGAAAAGAAAATGTATTAGTTAATTAACATATATAAAGGGTGTCCATATGCATTTCCGCACAAAAGTGATTCCACAATGTCAAATTTTACTATACATTTCACATAAAACCATCATAAAAAGAATATTTGTTTGTTTTTAGTGGATATGGAATATATCTCACCGAGAAGTGATACAATTGTAATATTTTCACAAGCCAATTTTCTCTTCAACTATTACAAGTTATATTTGAATGATTAATCAGTGTAAACTACAAAATACAAGTTTTGAAATGAATATCATAAAAAAGCCTTTATACGCTTCCGTATCTTTATTTATTCTGGTTTGTTTTTTGTTTTTTGTTTTGTTTTTTGGTGCAAGTTTCATCAAAATGCAAATAAAGAGATTGTCATCTATGATGATTTTGAAATTTATGTATCTACCGATGATATTAGAATTTTATGTTTTTTTTATGAAATATGTAGTAAATTTTCTATTTTGAGACCTATGTTTTTTCTCCAAAAACATTTATTTCCTACCCAAAAACGCGTTTTACATTTCAGTCCGTCTTCAATGATCATTTGAAAAAGCCCACAACGGCAGTGTCACATTGAAACCAGATGCGCCGAACAGACGTTAGCTGTTAAAATGATTTATGATAGTTAAAAATATGTTATTAATTCGATTGAGTTGAAGAATAACTAACATAAAGCACGTGATACATTATCGGAAGGAAAATTATTTTTCGTCAAATTATTGTTAAATGGAGATTCTAGCAGAAGATGGAATTTATCCCAGTAGCATTTAGTCTATTTTAGACTGTGGGCTACTAAACGACTTCATTGTGTGGTGTAAACCTGACAAGGAGGCCTGTTTTGTTTATATATAGCGTGCTAAATTTGCCTCACTGGGTATTATCCAATGGATGCAGATTTATACTTTTATTTAAAATGCTTCCTCATTCTGATTTCGAACTATATTATTTCTTCTTCTTCAGTGATTTTGTTGCAAGTAAACTTTGAGCATGTTATGAGAATTTTGTGCGAACTGTGATTATTGATTTTTTTTCGCAATGGCTATAGTTTTCTGCTGAATAACGTTCAAAACCGACGGAATCTTTAGTAAGGCGTCAATGTTTCACTGAGAACGTTCAGGTAGATTTTATTTTTCTACTTCGTAGACCAATCAGGTAAACAAGTGGTAAATGCTCGACTTTTGTGAAGCCGGTTTATGTCATTATTTATTAAAAAGTGAAAAGTTTTAATAGAGAATTATGATATTGGTAACTGGTATTGTAACCTTCATGTTTATACGTGTATGTACGAAGACGAAAGTAGATGCAATGACAAACAAAACGTGGACTTTAGATAACTTTTTATGTAATTAACAACAGGAATTTTATCCAGTTATCTATCTATATCTATCTTTAAGCCTACTGTAAACATGAATTTAGATGAAAACACGTTATTTATCGAAAGCTAGAGCCTTCCGTGAAGTTTTGTTGAAATTCGACATGTGGTTATTCTAAACTAAAAAATCTTCATAACCATTGGTTACGTTATTAGATATATTCTAACCTGGCACTCCTAACAATTTGTATTCGTCAAAAGTCTGGTAACAAAAAATACAATGAGACTTATGCAAGAAACACGAAATCGACTATGATGGAAGAAAAAAAGTTACAAAAGGTGATTTTATTTTCAGACTACAGACGATGATACCCTTTCCTCACTGTTTTCATGTAGAGTTGTCATAGTGATTCCTTGTATCACGTGGTATGATCCTGATAAGTGATGATATCTGGAGATAACAGGTTTGTTATTATCCTTCTCATAAAATCTTTCAAGTGTAGACAGTTAAAAGGAGAAAATTAGTATCAGCATTTCGAAAATTACATGACGAAATGCACATAATATCAGTTCACCCGAGCTCTGAACTTTTGTGATTGCCCGATGTTCGTGATCTGTCTGTCTGTCTGTCTGTTCACGTTTACGTTGTGATCACTCTGGAGGTCACATGCAGGAAATTGGGCAGACTGTTTGCTTGATGAATTCTAGGTAGACAAAAGCTGGCTCAAATCATAGAAAAATTGTGTAAATACTCTGGAGACTACATTTTGTACCGTTTGTACAAAAAATCACCACGCAATGGTCAAAATGTTTGTCCTGATAATCACTATAGAGTACTAGGTTGAGGTCGTTACTGGGTCTGGAAGGGTCAACAACAACTAGGTCTTCCGGTCAAATCATTTATAAACCTTGTGAGCAGTTTGTACCAAATGTTTTGAATATTTATTTTAAATTTGGTCATATGGGGTCAGAAACCAGATCATCAGGACAAATCGTAGAAACAACTTTTGAATACCATAGGCCACATTTTGTTTCGGCTTATCATTATGAAAGTTGGTGAGATTATTTGGCCTCATAATATATAGCTCAGGTTTGAGGGTCAAAACTAGGTCACCAGGTCAGATTATCTAAAAACCTTGTACACACTGTAGATGCCAGATTTCATGAGCTATCCCCATGAAAGTTTGCCAGAATATATGTATTGGTAATCTTTAAGCTAATTTTGTTATTGGGTCACTTAAGGTCAAAGACTAGGTCGCCCGGTCATATAATAAGATCATCTTGTGGACGCTTTAGAGGCCACATGCACGGAAGTCGCTTAGAACCTTTGTATTGATAAAGTGTGGATCCAGTTCAAAACTTGGTCAGGTGGTGTCAAAATCTAGTTAACCAGGTCAAATCATACAAAAACCACATAAACAATCTAGAGACCACGTGGTGTGTCATGCAAACACTTTAGAAATCTTCTCTTAAACCATATAGCATAGAGCTTAGATATTTAGCACATGAGATTACATAGCGACCCCTACCCACATTGTTATAACTATGAACCGAAGGGTAAACATTGACCCCGCCCGGGGGTCACTTGTTTTTATATATGCTTATGTAGGAAAAACTTTAGAAATCTTCATCTCTGAAACCACAAGGCCTAGAGCTTAAATATTTAGCATGTGGCATTACCTAGTTAACCTCTACAAAGATTGTTCAAATAATGATCACCGGTTCAATATTGACCCCGTCCGGGGGTCTCTTGAATTTACATAGGCTTATGTAGAAAAAAACTTTAAAAATCGTTATCTCTGAAACCACATGGCCTAAGGCTTAGATGTTTGGCAAGTATTATTGCCTAGTGGACCTCTACCAAGAATGTTCAAATCATTATAGCCAATGGTAGCCAGGTGATCTTGGCCCTCTTGTTTGTTTTTCTGTTTTGTCCAGTTTCGTCCATAAAACATATAAACGCACACTTTACGAAATTCAGTTAGACAGAGACTTCAAAACAAACATACAAACTCTTCCTCTCTCCATGTTTCTCTATCCCTCTCCCTTTCTTTCTCTACTTCTATGTTAAGCCCGACATGGGGTCTCCTTGCGGACTCCAGATGTCTACTGATTTAAATAAGGCATCAACTTGTGAAGTCTTTCCAGGTCAGCTGTATGAAGATTTTGCCGTAAGAAACTACATTGCATAAAAACGTTTTGATTGCTGCCAATCTAAGAACATGGTTAAATTTCATACAGCTGACTACAAAAATGTTCGTTCAGGCAAATCTTACTTATACTCTATTCGAAACATCAGTTGGTCTTATTCTTAGAATAGCCTTTTTACCTACGGAAAGACCGAAAGATGTTCACGACTGACCATGGCAGTCTTGTTCTTAGTCTTGTTATTGTTGTAATACTGTGTGTTTCAGCATCTATAAAGATGTCGAGGGTTGTGAGAAAACTCCGGCGACGGTTTCTGACGGCTGCTGTCCTGCTAATAGTTGGTTTCTTAGCGGTCGAGTATATAAGAAGTACGGGTCTTATCTTTGAGAAACTGAATGAAGTTGCAAATCAAACCGTTACGAAGACAGGGTTATTCCTCGTTGATATGCCATTTTGTAAAATCCCAAAAGTGGACCCTTATGATCCAACAATTCACCATATTGTCAGAAAGACTGGTCGTCGGCATTGTGAAGAGACTGCTTCATTGACCTACCAGAGTGGTCTCGAACTGAAAATCAACTGGACAGCTGTTCGTCTGCCACCGTATAATAATACTGTGAAGTATTGTGCCTACACACCAATACACCGACCCGTGTACGAGCCTACCCACAACAACTATCTCCGGTACCTAGATGAGACCGAGCCATTCAATGATTCTGTCAGAGTCAAAGACGAATTCATCAAAGTGAATTGTTACGATGACAAAGAAAATAGTGTATACATCAATTTTCACGCGTTTATACAACCACTGAGCAAACCTACACGTAATGTCTACAACGAGAAGTTTATCGAACACGTGATAGAGAAAAAAGTGACAGCACGCCTGAGCGTGATGATGGTTGGTATGGATTCGGTGTCTAGGTTGAGTTTTATACGCCAGATGGTGAAAACAAAACAATTTCTTGACGAGGAACTGGCGGCATTCGATATGATGGGGTACAACAAAGTTGCAGACAATACCTTTATAAATATTGTACCAATGACCCTTGGGAAGTTTGCGCAAGAAATGCCATGGGATGAAAGTAAAACGTCACAGACATTTGATCGTTTTGATTTTGTGTGGAAGCAATATAGAGATAGAGGTTACAGAACTTTCTATGCAGAGGACGCCCCAGATATTGCAATATTTGATTTTTTGAAAGCGGGCTTTAAAAGGCCACCAACCGATCATTTCAATCGGCCGATTAGTATCGCCATGGAATTGAAAGAAAACCTTTGGTCTAACAATCACCACTGCTTTCAAGACCGACTGGAGACCGATATTGTTTTAAAATATATGCATGATTTTGCAGAAACGTATGAGAACGATCCATATTTTGCATTTACTTTTATAACGAGATTATCGCACGATGACGTAAACAGCGCGGGTGCAGCAGACGAGTCATATTATAACTTCTTTAAAAGTCTCCATGAAAAAGATCTTCTGCGAAATACAATGGTTTTCTTCTTCAGTGATCATGGAATGAGATTCGGTAAAATAAGGGAAACTTATATTGGAAAGTTGGAAGAGCGGTTACCATTTATGTACATTGTTGTTCCAAAATGGCTTCAGAAAGCGTATCCCTTCATACCATTGACTTTAAAAGCAAACCAGAACATGCTTTCTTCACCATTTGATGTTTATGAAACATTACAAGATATTTTAAACTTCGACGGAGAAGTGAAACCTGCAAATGAGAGTTCTCGTGGTGTTAGTTTACTCAGAGAAATACCTATGTCAAGATCATGTGACAAAGCTGGGATATTACCACATTGGTGCACTTGTTTACATCATGAACAATTGAAGACCAATGAAGATATAGTAGTGAAAGCAAGTTTTGTATTACTTTCTGAAATTTTAAATGAACTGCGGATGTTTAAGTCGATATGCGAAGATTTGTCTCTACATTACATACGAGAGGCAGTTCGGTTGGTCGAGTCCAAGGACGTGTTGAAACTCCCTAAAAAGGATAAACATAGCAGGACAGAATCTGCAGCCGAAAGTAACGTTATCGAAGATATTCAGGTTGTGATAGAAACGGTTCCTGGTAATGCTTTATTTGAAGCGACTGTAAGGCTAGACACATTCCACGATAGCTATAAAGTTGTTGGGGACATAAGTCGGATAAATATATATGGTCATCAGTCAGATTGTATAGATGTATTTAAACTGAAGAAATATTGTCAGTGTAAGGACACCGCCCTATCTAAAATACACTAATTATCTTCATAGCCTTTGTGGGTAAACCACCACTAAATGTTGATGCGCATCCCTCTGCCAGAACCAGTTTTAGATTTTTAGATTATAATATCACTTATAACATTCATTTAATTTTACATTTAGGTAATTAATAAGCAGTTTACATAGCGATATTATAAGAGTTTTTGCACCAGCATTTAGTATATATCGTTAAAGCTGACATTATTCAGCCAAGCCGAACGAAGAATGTAAATTAGCCGGCGGCAATTTTATTACATAATTTTGTAGTACTTAAATGATTCTAGTTCTACTGTGCCAAGTCCAGCAGAGCTTATGTCATGGTGGTTTGCCCGTCTGTCCATAAACTTTTCCTTGATAACGCTCTACAGGTCGCATTTGACTTTGATGAAACTTGGTGATAAGGATCCCTGCAACTTGTAGATGTTCCCTATAGTTTTGGGGTTAGTGGGTCAAAGGTCAAGGTCACGGTGATCTCCCATAGCATTTCCTTCATAAAACTGTAACGGTCACAATTTTCATTCAACTTTTATCAAACTTGCTCAGAAGGTTTCATGCAACACGAAGATGATCCCTTTTGTTTTTATGTCGGTCAAGATCATGATGACCTCGGTTAATTTTTCCGCTTGATAACGTTCTTTAGGTCGCAATTTTCATTTGACTTTTATGAAACTTACTGATAAGGATCACTGCAACTTGAAGATGATCCCTATTGTTTTTTGGATCAGCGGGTCAAGAGTCAAGGTTACAATGACCTCTGATAGCATTTTCTTGATAACACTCTAAAGATCACAGTTTTCATTCAACTTTCATCAAACGTGGTGAGAATCATCCTTGCAACATGTGTTTTTGAGGTCAAATGTTAAGGTCACAGTGACCTCCGTTATATTTTCATTGATAAGGCTCTACACGTCACAGTTTTCATTTAAATTTCGCCAAACTTTTAAGGATCGACGGGTTAAAGGCCCAAGGTCACAGTGACCCAAACTTTGAAAAACTTTTCAGTTCAATATCTTGAGATCTATTTAATCCACAGTCTTCAAACTTCATAGGATGATTGGTCTTACTGAGTAGATGATCCCTTATGCGATTCGGGTCAGTGGGTCAAAGGTCAAGGTCACAGTGATCCGAAAAAAAAATCCACTCAATATGTTGTGATCTTCTTCCCGCAGTCTTCTAACTTCATAGGATGATTGGTAATACTGATTAGATGAGCCCTACTGTTTCGGGGGTCAGTGGGTCAAGGTCACAGTAAACTCTGTTAGCTTTTCCTCGATAAATTGCAAAATATTTCCACAAAACTTAATCGGAACAGTCCAGTAAGACCAGCAGAGCGATACTGGCTCTTTTGTGCTTCTTATTTTTGTTTAAGAGCAATTACAAAATTTGTCAATTTTAAATATTTAAATCATCAACGTCACAAAGTTCAGTTTTTGTATCTTTATCAGTCAGTTATCAATGAGCCTACAGTATGACATTCAACTACGATTCAATAGGCCCTCCTCAAATAGCTTGTAGGTAAGGTTCTACATCATGCAGTAGGTGATACATTTGTTAGCTAATTTAGAATATTTAAAAGTGTATATGTACCTGTGATTTGTTTTCGGGATTACCGGTGTATCAAAATAATTTTCCTGATCAATGCTGTGTATTTTCACTTTAACTGTTATACTTGCTGCCTTAGTGTCCAGCATGGTACAAACGTGTTGGCTACCTTTGCGACCAGAATAGAACATTTTGTTGGCTGCTTTTGCAACCAGAATAGATCATGTGCTGACTGCCTTTGCGACCAGCATGGATCAGGTGATGGCAGCCTTTTTGATCAGAATAGATCATGTGTTGACTGCCTTTGCGACTAGCATGGAACACGTACTAGCTACCTTTGCGATCAGAATAGATCATTTTGCTGGCTGTATTTGCGACCAGAATTGATCATGTGTTGGCTGCCTTTGCGACCATCATGAATCAGGTGATGGCATCCTTTGCGATCAGAATCATGTGTTGACTGCCTTTGCGATCAGTATGAATCATGATCGGCTTGCTTATGAGTATATTCTGATCAACATCTGCATTGTTTATTTTTTAGACTAGTAAATTTTTTTTATATAAAATGTAATAGTATACCATGAAAATCCGGATATAAAAAGTATTCCGGTTTGCCGTCTATCAAGTCGGTTTACCGGTGTGAGTATATGTACCGGAAATTGATTTATATATTTAGTCAGTATATGTACCCAGAAATGGCCAGTATATGTACCCAGAAATTTAAATCTTTATTTAGCCAGTATAAGTACATGTACGGTGTACCCAGAAATTGATTTCTACATTTAGCCAGTATATGTACAATGTACCCGGGAATTGGTTTCTATATTTAACCAGTACATTTGTATATGTACTCGGAAATATCTTTTTGTATTTAACCATGTGTGCCCGGAAACTAATTTCTATATATGAAATTAGCGAGTATATGTCCCCGGAAATTGATTTCTATACATTTGTTAAGCCTGTTTAATATATCCCAAAAACCATATGTTCTTTGTCTAGTCAATATGTACCTGCATTAATGGAAGTAGTCAAACAATTATGTAAATGAAATGGTTTCTTGTTATCCAGTGTATCTGAATGTTTGTGTCACATGTTAGTACAAAATTCAATGTAATAAACTTGGATTTATGATACACGCATGTATAACGAGTGTTTCTAGTTCACTAGATTCACTATTAACACCATGTGTCTGTTGTCGTCGTTTGTCGTCAACATTTTCATTGAAACAATGTAGTCTCTGAAACTGCATTGCTGTGTTCAAATTTTAAAGGAGATTCAAATTCCTGTAAATTTATTTGATTCATGCAGAAATAAAGTTGTAATAGTCTACCTGGGTACATATGCAGTGCTATTTTTAACGAAATATCTCTTTATTAACAATCGAAATTCAGATTTAGAAATTTCACACAGAAGTGATCTAATGTAACTTGTTCAAGATCTGTTGATTTGCTCAACATAAGGCCAAAAAGGGGGCATGTGCCATTTCTTCTCAGATATGTGTGCTTCTGAACACCAGAGCACATGGCCGTCTAGCCTCAATATTTCGACTGCAAGACCGACCAATTTTACAAACTTATATTACATAGATGTCTGTCTTGAAGGACGGCCGTCGTATAATAGCAAAAAGCCCTAGCGCACAATTAGTTCGGCTAAGAGCATCTTATATAGGGTCACTTTGACTCCACTTGAAAGATTGGACACGAAGTCATTTATGAAAAGAAGAGAGTGGATTACAAAACACCTCCTTGAGGGACACCTTGTCGTTGTATGAACGAAGTTTGTATCTCGCCAATACTGACTCTCACCCTTGTGTTGAACAGATAGGACTTGATACCGGTGACTTGTAAATTGTGCCTCCATTTGTACAAGATCAAAGCAGCTTCAGTCACATAGACAAGCACGTGCGCACATATACAAGCACGTGTGCACATAGAAAAGCACGTGTGCACATAAACAAGCACGTGTGCACATAAACAAATACGTGTGCACACATAAAAGCACATGTGCACATAGAAAAAGCACGTGTGCACATAGAAAAGCACGTGTGCACACAGAAGGCGTGTGCAAAGCACTTGTGCACATACATAGACAAGCAAGTGTGCACATAGAAAAGCACGTGTGCACATAGAAAATCACGTGTGCATGGTTGCTGACTTTCTGACTTTAAATACAGCAACAACTTTCACCAAAAGTGTCACAGTTACGAGATGTGTTAGTTCTAAAGGATAATGTATTGGCTTGATTGAATGCCACCAGAGCCTTTACTGTAAGACACATCTCAAACAGTGCAAAACAAAACTATTATTATTCTTTGGATGCTTTGATTTCATAACTTTGCTGGCCCTGAAATCATTTAATGATGTATACTCGCACTGTGACATATTTGAATCAACCTGCTTTGATGTTGGCAGGGATACCATTCGTAAGAATATGTATACTCTGGTATAGGTATAGATCTGGATGGATCTGCTGATTAAAGTTACATTGTAACAGTTATCTGTTAGGGCCGAGTTCCTTCTACATTCATCTGTAGTATCATTTATACCACATTTATATATAATATTGTTACACATAATTACTCCATATTTCAATTATATAACCTTAGAATGCTATAATTATGATGCAAATGTGTAATTCTTTTCGTGACTGTATACTTTGTTGCATCAATCAAATTGCTATTACTGTTAACACTAAAGAATAGTGTGTATTTAGTTATAACAGGTACAAAAAGTGTATACTAAACGCCTATTTATTTAATCTGTAAAAATAAAATGATACTGTCTATCATTTAGATGTTAAAATAAAAGATATGTAAACTTACCAAAAAAATGTGTCTTTTGTGTTGAATGATACCCCATCCCGTTTTCTATTTCTATTAGAGACGCCTTTGTCCATTAACTTAACATTTAATAAAACAGTTACAAGACGAAATGCTTCATAAACCCTTTGTTTAGACATAGACCAGTTTGGTGTAAGATAGCCCCAGTAATTTATAGCACTAAAATGGTACTCTTTTGTGCTAGACGAGGTATTTGGGTCTGAATAATGTCTAGTTCAATAGTTTTTTTATACCTTTGCATGCACGCTATGCATTGACGATTCTATGATGTCAAGATCCATATTATACTTGGGTGTTTTTTTTCCCTGATAATGGATCTTTCGCCTAATATGTAGCAAAGCTAGACAATGCTGGTGCAACTAGCAGAACATCCGTATGCTTTTGAGTGTTTTTTGTGCAATTTTATTCATATTTAGATAGATAATTAGTGGAATTATGCACATTTTTTCACGTAAAAATCCAGCTGAAATAGGTGTGTGTACAAAGGGTAGAGGAAATAATAGCTTTTAACCCAATACAACAAAATCTTCCTGCTACCAGTACGAAATAATAACTGTCCAAATTGACTGGGAGAGTCAATTTAAGAAATAAACAACTGCATGCAGGAGTTGCTTCCCTTCCACTGCAGAAATCTCTACGACATAACACTTATAGCACAAATCACTGCCAAGAAAGGAATTATTACTTTATTTGTCCATTTTTTTATTTCTAAAGCACCAACTTCAAATACTAATGCGTTATATAATTAGTTTAACACATTTAAATGTACAGCAACCGAAAATTGCTTTTGTAAAACTGTCACCAAAATACACTATGTTCAGTAAGATGCGCATAATGTCATATCAAGTTCTTGAATGACAACCAAAAATTTTGAGCTCTACTGGACAAAGTTCAGAGGAGCTATGCCATAGTTGTTTGTCCATCGTCTGTAAACTTTCTCTTGACAACCCTCTACAGGCCACAATTTTTAGTTGCCTGCAACCTGTAGATGGACACTATTGTTTTTGGGCCAGTGCGCCAAGGTCACAGTGACCCACATCGTTCTCACTCAGTATTTTGGTATCTGCATCACCCGGTTTTCAAACTTCATAGGACGATTGGTTTTACTGTGTAGATGATCTATACTGTTATAGGGTCAACTGTCAAGGTGACAGTGACCTCGTAGCTTTTTCTCGATATACAGGTCATATCTTCATTTGCTTTTCATAAAACATTCAAAGAAGCTACACAACATGCTGATAAACATTGCAGATGTAAAATTAAGGTAAATTTGAACCTCAGCTCAGGGCAAGAAAGATACGCAATGTACATTTTGCACTCATTCTTAGATATCTTATCTTCATTGTGATGGAGTGAACAAAGTTTCTGTGTAGTCAGTATTAAACTGTGAAAGTAGTTCTAAACTCGTTGCAACAAACTGTCTGTATAACAAATGTTCATCAGTAGGGGCAAGATAAACAGGTTTTCTGTCACTTTCCCGGGAAACCTCTTGTGTGGTTGTCTGCCAACTTGACTCGGATCCATGACCCCTGTCGAGGAAAACGTGGCCAATTTCCTTAAACATTCATTAGAAATATTGTGGTAGCTAAATAATATATGTCACAACATCATGGGATTCATTGCAGTTAAAACAAACACAGGATATACATATATTTCAGCTTTATCATTTTATTCTCTAAAACAGATTTACTCAACTTTGAACGATGTAACTTCAGTCAGTGAGCTTCTTTAACTACCAAAAAGTTTTCTATCCAATTTTTTTTTATTCTTGGCACTGTTCAATTATAAAAGTATATTCTACCTAACTACATATAAATATAAATGTACAAAAATTACAGTTAATTTACAGTTTCTTATAGTACAAAGTAATAGTATTGATGATAAACACATATAAAATCAGTTGTTTCTGCAAAATGACATGAATTTAAAATGTTTAAAAAATAATCTACCAGAAAGATGAAAAACTGATGTACAAAACACACAATTATACAACGTTTTGTATCATCTTACTAAACACTTTAAAGACCTACATTCTCCACCCTCAAGCCTTTATTGAAAATTAAAGAAATGTTTAATGAACAGGCACCTTTAAATTATTATAACCCAGAAGAGTGCTCTGAGGTCAGAATTTTACATTATTACATCAAAACAGTGTAATAGAATGTAGCTACAAACTGTAACCATTAAAGTTCAATGGGTGGGATAGTGGGAGTTAAATTGTGTTATCATTTGACCAATTAACTGTTGAATTAAGCATGAAAGTTTTTAATTCTGTTCAAGTAATGAAACTTTTGAATATAACAAATGAACAGGCTATATTCCATATTTCAGAGATTCTATGAAATGGAAATGACATCTAAAGCACACACTGCATCTACACATTCAATTCAAAATATAAAACATGCACATGTATATTTAGTTACTGGCACATTTGATAACTTGTAAAGCCATATCTTGAACTTTCAGACATGAATTTCCAAAAAAAAAAATGCTGGAAAGTTGTGAAACAAGGAGTTTTATAACAAACTGTATACTAAGTTCAAGATAAATGTTGATCCCTATACCACAGTAACCACACACAGACATAAATCTGAAACAAAATTCTGGTCCCTCGAGTTGTTCGTCCTAAACTGAGAGTACACAGGTATAGTTTCATGGGACAATTCTTACTTTCATCACTACAGAATATTTTTAAAATTTCTATCTGTTGGAACCAGGTTGTATTGTCCTTATGCTCTTCTTTATACAGATGATAAATTTCATTTACAACAGTACAATTTGGAAGTTGGACCATGTCCATTATAGAAATCCAGCAGTGTTGGTGACATAATCTTGGAAGTTCAAAATGGGCTTTACAATATGAAAGCTTATATTAAACGTTGATATAAAATATTTAACAAATACTATACACAAACAGAACAACTTCCGTGTGAATAGATAAAGAAAACTATAATATATAATCACAATATAAAACATAAAGCTCACAGAATCTGTGAGAAAACTCCATGTAAAAGCGAAATAAGAAGCTACAAGTATTAATAACACCTTATGATTTAGTTTTATATGAAAATATAAGTCCTAAATAAAACCCGATGCAGGAATACTCTATAACATTATAGACGGTTCCTGCCCGATGTAAACTAAACTGAATTATTAAAATCCAACTGCTATAAAAATGTTATTACATGTACTGTAATGTTATGCCGTGTATGTTCAGCAAACCTCTGGTATAAAACCTGTCTCATACTAAAACAAAGAATCCAAAATGAATGTCCCATCAATGGTAGGCTTACAGATTCTTTGGATAAAACATAAATAATATAAAAAACAAGTCTATGATATTATTAAAACAGAACAATTTCTTTCACGTACAGTTCAGTTCCTGTATATATATTACAAGTATTAATTATATTCTACCATCTGATTAAAATCATCATCTCAAAAACGCTAAGCTACGAGAACCTGAGGACATGTAGTCAATAAAATTCCTTTCAGCAACCTTTTTTGCCAGCCAATCAGAGCTTTGCTTTCAATGTTTCTACAATGCTGTCGTGGCTGCCCTGCTGTAGTTTGTACATGTGATGGATTAGAAATATTACAGAAATCATCTCAAGGATGATACTGTCTATTTCATTTTGTAGTGTGAACTAGGTAGACTATATGCCAATGAAAGAGCACCTTGTAACTGAAAGGTTAGCCATGAGTTCTCTGATTGGCTGAGATACTAATTCTGGTCATTCAAGAAGAAATTGAATGGGCTGTCATCAGATCTTACTACAGGAAGATAGTGCATTATAGTTAGATTACAAATCCTGTATGCTTGATTATATTTCAAGGGGTCTTATTTTTTAACCATATTTTAGTTTTTCTAGAATTCTCAATCTGAAATATCCAAAGTTTAACCTAAAATATCTGACATCTATTCAATATAATGGAAATAATACATGTACAACAAAATGAATAGAAAATACACAACTTACCACTTTGAAAATTTCTTGAAGCAATGAATATGGAATTTATCATAAAATGGCAAAAAGCGGACCCCACAGAACTATTCCCCTGTACAGTGACTGATAGTTGATTGCACATACATGAGCTTATATAAATGATATTATAACAACACCCGTATTTGAAAATGCCGTGCCTGTTGCATCTCCTTCCAAAATGAAATGCAATTATTTGAGAAGTCGAAATACGTGAAACCTGACAAGGACCTGTAGCTACCTCTGCCGACCAAGATGAATGATCAATGAATATGATTAGTGAACTTTTCCCAATAATTTCGAGTCAACTGGCTTACCATATTACATGTACTTTCCTAGCTTACCATATTACTTTCCTAGAAAAAAAGTTTACTTATATCACATATTATTTTCCTACAAAAAAAACTTATCATATGTCATGTTTATTTTTAACAAACATTACTTCCAAACAATCAATTATGACTACTGGTATAAAAGATGAAGCTCCTGTGATATTTTACGAATGCATGAAGCTTTTTAACATTCTGCAGAAATAATGTTTCTTGAATAGCTTAACTTTTGCCTTGATGATGTTTGTTACATTCACCATGTACATGAAACACAGATGGATTTCTGGCTGGTTGTACAAAAATGAGGCAATTTGCAACAGCGCGAGTAAATTCCTTTGTTACACAAAATTAATAAAGTCTTCTTTTCAAACCAATTTGTTCCATTACCGTACTCTTTATACAAGTCTGTTCTTACTTAGATTTGGCACAAAAGAAATTAACGTAACATCACTCTTCTTACAAACTACCAAACTGGTTTGTTTCACAGATAATAGCACTGGTGCCTCCGCTGTGAATTTCGGGGTGCCACAAATAAGTCTGTACTTCTATTTCTTACATAATACATGCTGACCTGCAAATCAACCTGCAATAACATAGTTCTAGGTAAAATGTTCCCTGACAATAATGGTTTGTATACGATATTGTTCCTGACATAAGCTTTATTCAGTTATAAATACACGCATATATGAATTGTCACAATGACCTTAAAACTGAAGTATTTTCCAAGGACATTGAGTCCGACATAGAGTCTAAAGGTAGACTAAACTAATATCTTGTTGGAAATCTCTGACACATGTTACAGTCTTGTATTCTTCCTCTCTCAGTATTTTAAGAGACTGGGCACGAGGTTTTATGGATGGCAACAGCTCGAACAAGTTTGAACCAGTCCACTGGTTTACTCTGGACAACAACATTCCGTAAACAACCTTCAAATCCTAGACTGGTCATTGCTGCTGCCTGATTTGAGAAATCTAAAAATAGAACAAAATATATGTGAACTATTTAATAAATTACTTATGGAATAGTAACCTAAGTATTTCAGCACTGGTTGATGGATAGTCTATGTTAATAAAACAGAAATTTCTTTTTATGAAACATTACAGCAGTAGATCTCCCTCTCTCTCTCATTGTGATTTTCTAGTTAAGGATGATTTTCCAGGTACTTTTGAGCTTTGTTGTAGGAGTTTAATGCCCATTCCAATCACATTTTTTGGTCATTTCAACAGGTGGGTAGTTTACCCAAACATTGTTCATTGGAAGAACAAATACTAGACACCTACCCCCCCCCCCCCCATAAGAAACTGCCAACTTTCTCACATAAAGAGATCTGGTCAGTAGTATAGCTCAAACCCATGACACTAAATCTATGAGAGGTTACAGTGATTTCAAGTCGGCAACTCAACCACTCTACCACGGAGGATGACTTCTGCTGTTTTCCCAGGTAAGCAAAGTTGTGTAAACCACTTTTCTGGTGAGTGTAGTAATGGCAAATTCAATCTTATCCTGCCATTTTGTAAGTAGAGACTGAACGTGCTATACAATTTCTATAATGTCTCCATTCTCTGCTGGGGGCCAACAGACAGTTTAAATGTACAGGATTACCTTGATTTAATCTGGTCATAATGTTCAAACGTTGACTTACAAAAAGTATTACCCATTGTAATGAAGGGTAATACAGCCACAAATTTCTATATAAAAGTTTTACCTGGTTTTCCACCAAGATATAATGGAGCTGATGTTGCGGTAATTGTCAGGCCATTCCTGCCAGAATTAGAGAAGGAAGTTTTGTCATCTACCTCTACTGTTAAATTATTTTTCTTGAGGGTCGCTCGAATCTTGTGCCATTCATTGTCACAGAGGCTGAATGCACTGTTAAAGGATGTCGAAGCCATAACCTTTCCACCGCTGTTTAATATATTTAACTTCACCTACAAACAGAAAATTAGAAAGCTTTTTATACTTAAGAACCTGTTACATGTAATTAAAATGATTTTATGATCAAGAACAAAGGTATGTAATATGACTGGAGTACCAATATCCATCCAACATTCTTACATTTGTCGTACCTAAGTCTGTAAGTTCTTAAGTGAGTGAGTGAGGAACAATAATAATAAGTAACTGACAAGCTTATGGTTATTGTATTTGCTTTGCAACCCAGAGGGCAACAGTTTGATCCTTAGTCAGGCAACATAATGTGTCTCTATGGGCCAGACACAGATGTCACGTGTCACAGTCAAGAAGCTGTCAATTGGTACCAGTTATGAAAATATCTATCTCTTTAAATGATAAGTGATTAGTTAAATCACAAGCGGTGTTTTGAAAGCAATGAATGTGAGGTGAAAGCAACTGCTTTTCAATCAAGCCTCATCAAATTAGTATACTGAATGACAATTTCTCCACATTTCTAAAACAACCAGATAGAATGGTTATGATAAAAATCTGATGTAAGATACAGACTTCTATGACAAGAAAGACATGTTGTCTCACATCACTAAATATGACCACAATTAGATGAATGCAGTACATGTTACACTTCAAACAAACAGCACTTGTCAATTCTTGCATCACAACTTATATCATAAAACTATGACCAATGTTTTATAGGAATGTTAAGTCCCTCCAGATAAAAATTTCAAAAGGACACAGCAACAACAAACATCACTCTCAGACAGAAGATTGTGGCGATCTTGACACATGGCCTGATCGTCCCAAAATTAAAACAGATAATCTACTTCTTCTGAACTATATGTATTTCTCTTTATAAGTGTTTAGAATCCTAGTTAAAAGTCATACCGAGTAATGCCGGGACATCATGCCCACTAGCTGACGTGAGATCTCATAATGACCATCATGATGGACATGTACAGAAGTACTAGCAGTAATCAGTCTATTACTGAATTTCAAACATTTACAAATATTCCTCTGTAGCTCTAAGTTTAGGTTGAAAAGATTTGCACACAGTACCTGTCCCTTGTGGAGCTGTAATGCAAGTGCTTCATTTCCTCTAGGGTTGCTCACTGTTGCAAAGATACCTTCTGGTTTAGTTGTACGGAATTCTAGTTCCATTATAAACTCGGCTCCAACCTCAAATCTTTCAGCTACAAACAAGAGAAAATTAAAAAGTTCCACTTTGTCAGTTAAATTTTTATGTTTTTTTTTACAGCAATAAAAAAGAGAAGAGAGATACTGCTTTCATACTGGTAACTTGGACATACAGTTTAAGTATTGGAGTACTGTGAATATGCTTCTCTCAGCTCCTAACAACAAATTGTATTCCTTTCCAAGACTTCTCAAGTGCATTTTTAGTATTTATGAGAAAAGTGAGAACATTGGTTTTTTAAGATACCTGTGTATTGTTTTTTAAAGATACTTGTATACATGATCAAAAAGCACCATTGCTTGCTGCCGGAACTAACATGCGGTGCGGACAAATAACTCGGAAATTTGTTTTCTTGCATATTGTGAACTAACAATATTTCAATATCAGTGTGCGAAATTTTCTGTTACCTACGTCCAGTAGACACAAATTACAACATTCTGAAAACGTATACCTACAGCTTCATTAATTATAATAGTAATACCACATTTGATTCACAGCATAATTTATTTTTGGATACTCTTTAGATAAATATCATATCTGGTGAAATATTCCATGTCCTCTTTCCACGAGATGTTTTTTTCATAGGGTATGGCCAAAATAATAAAAACAAGTCATTTCAAATCGCTGTTGCCATGGCAATGGTCTTGAAGAATTTGGTAACAAAAAAGAAGTTTCTGTGATGGAAAATATAGTGGCTATCAGTTTTTAACATTTGTTTTGTTGTGTCTGTTCCAACAGACACAGGACACAGATCGATTACATACTCCATCGCAAGAGTTTCTGCAAATCAGTCAATGATGTGAAGGTCATCCCAATTGAGGAATGTGTCCAACAACATAATCTTGTTGTCTGTGACTTCAAAGTCCACATCGCCACAGCTACAAAGCCCAAATTCATCCCTCGTATCAGCACCTGGAGACTTAGGGACCAAGCTGTGGTAAATGAGTTTCAGGCTACATTCAGAGATAAAATAACTGATCCTGCTACTATCGATTCTGCTGGCTCTGTGGAAGATGTGTGGGAAAGGCTCAAAACCCCACTCCTTGAAACAACTTCCGAGGTGTGTGGCCTCTCTAAAAACCACCAGTGGAAAAGGGAAACCTGGTGGTGGGATGATAGGGTGGAAGATGCTATAAAGACAAAGCGACCCTGTTTCAGGACCTTCAAAGCACTAACTGAAGCAGGGGACACAATCTCTGCACTGGAGGCCAAAACTGCCTACAATGAGGCTAAGCGTGTGGCAAAACACGCTGTTTGGCAAGCCAAGTCAGAAGCTGAGAAGGACAGGTTCGCCAATGAAGTCCCCATTGATAGACTGTATGCAAAGCTGGGTGTTCAGGAGATGACAGATGCTCTCCGCACCAAACGACTGAGATGGTATGGACACGTCATACTTGCATCAACTCTGTCATGAGTTTGTCCATACAAAGCTCTGAAGGATGAGGGAGACCAAGGAAGACCTGGTCTGATTGTGTCAAGGCTGACATGTATGCGCATAACCTTGGCAACATCGATCCACATAACAGAACAGCCTGGAGATCAGGTGGTGAGAAATCTAGCCACCTGCTGCCTACCCCGGGACCAGGGACAACCGCAGCAGTTGAAAAATAAACTCAGGATCAAGTCAAGTTTTGCATTAAAAGAAAGTGACAAAAATGTCAGTTTTATGTTGTTTTCAATCAATTATTGTTAAATATTGTAACAGATATCCGAAGGCTCCTGTGACATCGGTCAAATATGAAACAAATCACTCTAAAAAAGGAGTAAGCAGCCATATACTTACAATAAACTCCATATGAGTCACCCGTGAAATGAGCTCCTCTTTCTACTTTGGTAAAGCACTTATCTACACCTTTGACCAATGTAGCATCATCAAATGTTTTCAGGTCATTGTTGATCTGTAGATTTCGGATGCATCCCCTTGTACTGTGATTTACCTGAAAGTTGTGCTTTGTCATTAGATAACATACGTTTTAGGCATTAAAATCAAATTTGGTCATTTGGTCCTTTTATTACCACACTAATATGTATCAAACAAAATAATGGTAAATAAACAAGAGCTGTCCTTCACAAGTGACTAATGCCCCCGAAAGAGGTGTCTCACAGTCTATGCCCTCTCAATGTGCTCAACAATTGTGCCATGTCATTTCAAAATCATTCAATGCACGACAAAGTTACAGCCAGACATGAAAAAATGTAAGGGCAGATGGACAGTGCAATTTTAATATGCCACCCTTCAAAATGTAGAAGTATAAAAGTTAAAGTTTAACATCAATAACTGTCACTTGAAGGTTTTGAATAAGTTGGGTCTTTTTCTAGTTGCTACTGTACTGACATCCTTTACATTTGCAGGTCTCAGGTAAAGACTTGCCATGTTACACATGGAGATGTCAGAATGATGTTACAAATTATAACAGTGTTATAAGATATCGCTGTACTTACTATCTGGTCATTCATCAATGGTGCAAAACTGTTGGCAACGCCACCTACATACAGTGGTATATCCACCTTGTGAACTTTAGCTATTTTGGCACCTTTTTTGCTCTTTTTATCAACTGTTGCTGTGATACGCTGTCTGTTTTTGCTGACAACAAGTGTATGCCAGCCCCCATCATCTAGGCTGTCCTTGGTATCTACAATAATTTCTTTCAGCGACTTTTTGCGATCAAATGATACTACAATGTCACCATTCCTGATCTGTGCGGCTAGAAAAACTGTATGATCCAGATTGGAAAGGTACAACAACAACCCATCTTTGTAGAATGTTCTGAATTCCAGACTGATCTCAAACCTGAAAAGAAATTTTTACAATGTAGATCTTCAGCATCAAAATTGAAAATAAAGTCGAGACTGTCTTAGTGACTCCCTCAATAAAGTGACTCCCTGTCATATGCGACCATATTTTATGCAATTTCCTTTGTAAGCAGATCAAATTAAGTGACTCCGTGTCTTACGAGACTGTAAATTCTAGCTCCCAAATCAATAGTTAGACTGTTTTAGCGAATTTGAGCCGCTCCTTTGCACTTTGTTTGCCTGACAGAGTTACAAAACCCGAACGAAGGTAGCTATTTGAGCATTCAATTAAAAGTGAGACAGGTTTAAGAGGCTCTCTGTCATATGTGACTATTTTGCTGTTTCCAAAGGAAGGTCTCCTAACACAGTCTCTGCTGTACTTTTTTCCTTATGTACAGCCTCAATTTACATTTTGGGCGTGATCATAAAATTTACCTTTTCATTTGGTATATATACATTCATAATTACATGTTACTGTTTTATGATAATTTTTTTTTAATTCATGTAAGAGAAAACTTCAGGCATTCAGGTCTCTATACAACAAAATAAACGAAATACAGAATCTATTAAGCACTGTTTACCAGTCATGTGAATATATAGATAACAGATTAGATCTACCTCTTCTAGTAATGTTAAGGTGCATGCTGTAGCAGTAGATTTTTATACACACGTCATAGAACCAAAGTTAAGCTATGATATACAGACGTAGTTATACATACTTTCTTTGTACTTCCTTCTTGCTAATGTTTATCTGAATTAAACTTGTTTCCTCCTCCCCAAATGAGAAACCATCATTTTCGTAGTCAAATATCCAGGTGTTTGCAGCACATGATGTTGGGCCACGTGAAGTCGGTGCTAGTGTAGTCTTCTCTGTTGTTGCTGGTTTAGATTTTTTCGTGGGCTTCACAGGCTTCTCTTCAACATCTTCTGGCAGTCTAGTCCAAATCATTTAAAATTGTTTTTAACCATCTTCTTTCTTACATAAATCAATGTAACATTTAAATGTACCCTAATTAATAAATACTTGCAACACTTGCAAGTTCAAATAGATCAGAATTACAATAACCTACTAGGTAGCTCTCACATGATCAGACATTCAAAATTAAGTGGTTATCATTATCATTTTTGAATGCCCAGTATAGCTATAAAGCAAGTTTCTTGTATGTATGTGTGAATTACATACCGTACTTCCATCTCTGAATAAAATTGTGGTCTAGTCAGTGAAGAGTCATATTTATTAAAGTTAGATACTCAAGCACTTATAAAACAACTTGCCCTTGAACACATTTAACCAAACCTTGCAAACTACCTATCTTAACTTCTCTTTTTAAACAAACCTAAGTTTAGATACATCTTTAATTACATATTTTCTTGTGCTTGGAAATTAGTGACTGATATTACATTATACAATATCATGCATTGTTACAAAAAAATTATATTTATATATTTACCTTATTTCAGCTGGAGCATCACTGACTACAGGTGGAGGATTTGTGTTGAAACCTTCAATGACTTTGTTCCTTTTTCTACACCGACCTATATCTGCCATGTTGTACTGCTTTGGGTCATTGATGTTCAAAACACTAATAACAAAATAGTGCATAGAAATCTTTGGGTAAATATCCTGTACATATCATTGCTCAATGTGACTCTATCAAACAATAAATTTATACTTCAGTCTTCAGATTTCTATTAATTCTGCCCAAGATATTTTTTTTCATTAGTTACAATTAAAGCTTCAATTATTTTCTTATTCCTATATTTAACGAATGTATACCTGTAAGACTGTTTTGTTCATGTTTGAATAGCATTTTAAGTTGGAACTTACATTCCATTTATGACAACATCACTGAGGCAGCCATCAAGAGTCTGTAACACTGCAGCCTGATTGACTGACTCAAAATTGGCAGGGAGACCACCAAGGTATAGACCACCATCCTCCCGCACAATGATCTTATCAAAGCGATTCTCCAACCTGCCCCTTCCAATTGTTTTATCATCCACAAGAAGTTCAATCCTAGAATAAACAGACCTTTTTTTAAAGACATGGACTTGGTAAATGGGTATAGGGTTACTCTTGAAAGTTTCTATATACATTTTGTACAACCATGTACCTTAAATTTATGATTTTATCAAAGATTCCCCCAAATAAGAACTCTGTTTTTTTTTTTTCATTTAAGTTAAGGCTACTTAATTACATAATTTAACCTTGTTTTCCACGGAATATATTCTGAAGTGATAAAATTTAAACCTTTAAATAATGCTTTTAAAGCTACCATATAATCAAAAACACCGAGTTCAGAAAATTAGATTTTATCAAATGTTTAATGTCACAAACTTTTTTTCAAATGTTTAATGTCACAAACCTTCTATTTGTCTTCTTCACAGCTATATTATGCAGTTTCCCATCATTGTATGTCTTGTCCGACTTGACGTTAACGGGTGTAGAACCACCGCCGCTGAATCTGCCCTCCACGTAGCCATCAGTCAATGTCAGCGAATAAAATTGCTGAAATATAAATGACCTTATCTATGACAACTAAACAACAGAAATAATCATACAAGAGGGCCAAGATGGCCCTATATCGCTCACCTTGGTACAAGTCCACTTGCCTGGTGGAAGATCACTAGATAATGTTATATACCAAATAAGTTTTCCTATATACGCCTTTGTAAAACAAATGATCCCCCCCGGGAAAGGTCAATTTTGACCCAAGGGGCATAATTTGAACCAACTTTGAAGAGATCTACTAGGCAATGCTACATGCCAAATATCTAAGCTCTAGGCCTTGTGGTTTCAGAGAAAAAGATTTTTAAAGTTTTCCCTATATAAGCCTATGTAAAACTAAGTGACCCCTGGTTCGGGGTCAATTTTGACCCGGGGGTCATAATTTGAACAATCTTGGTAGAGGTCCACTAGCCAATGCTACATGCCAAATATCTAAGCTCTAGGCCTTGTGGTTTCAAAGAAGAAGATTTTTTAAAGTTTTTACTATATAAGCCTATGTAAAACTAAGTGACCCCGTGCGAGGGGTCAATTTCGATCCGAGGGTCATAATTTGAACAATCTTGGTAGAGGTCCACTAGCCAATGCTACCTGCAAAATACCTAAGCTCTAGACCTTCAATGTGGTTTCAGAGAAGATTTATAA
>JAFMSR010001847.1:0-25030 GCA_022818135.1 Saxidomus purpurata | reverse complement strand
TGTTTAACAAACAAACAAGTACAACCATGCATGAATTGTTTTTAAATAAGTCAACATTTACAGTAAGTTTATTGTTATCACAGACCATAATATTATGCAATATTTTTATTCTTATTCTAACACACTAACAGCATCCACTTACACTTCCAGACAGGCTTTGCACATGTCTCCAGAGTTAGTCTCAAAGTTGTACAGTCCAACGGGTTGGTCGTCGACATACATACTGCCTATACACCCACTGAAGTTAAGGTTGGTCAGCTCACTTGGCACAGGGTAATTTTCTGGCACACCGGCTATAAATACATCCGTTTTCTCACCTAGACCCATCACTGATGAGCCCGCAGGTGATGATGATGTTTTGGGTGGGTCTGCCTCGAGGGACAATTTGTGTACCGATAGACGTCCAAGACTGCCAGTCCTTAAATACAAAACTGTGAGGTCAAAGTCTACTAAATCACCTCCACTAGCTGCTGTACTGGATTAAGTAAAAGCATATAAATCTGAGTGACACTGTATTTGCTACAAGATAGTTGCATTTAATATTTAAATACCTACAGTCTTAGAATAGGGAATTATGTTTTGCACTTTCGAATTGGCAAGCACTTAAAGGTCCACTACTAAGCGAAAATGAAGTGACAGTTATTTCAATGGCACGTACATTACCTTATGCAAGACACTAAATAATGAAGATTGGCAGGTTAAAATTTACAGAAAGTGTTCGGAACACAAAGAAAAGTATGTGTATTATGTTCAAATCTCAGTGAATCGACAAAATGACCACCCAGGTCTTTTTAACTTTCTTCATAATGCATAGAAAAAAAATTTTACATGTACTTGATTTTTTAGAATCTCTACATACCAACTTTCATTTTTTATTAAAAATAACTTATTTCTGTACTTTTTAAAGTATATTTGAATTTTCACTTTCGTTAGTATTGGACCTTTAAAGATTTTGCAACATTTGTATTTTCACCAGTTTGTTTTAAGCCTCATTCTGTATTTTTTTCAGGCATTTTTTCAAGATTTTATCTTTTCTGAGGCAGCTGATTTTCAAGTAAAGTTGAAAACACTTTTTTTTTTCTTAATTACAATGATGAAAACATATATGCAAAGGACATTTTAAGACAAGGTTACCTTTCTGCCTTAACCTGGTACCATTTTTCTGTTTCCTTGATTACATCAGTCTCTGACTGGATGACAACATCACTGTCCACACTCCCAGAACCACCACCTGCATTCCAACTGAATCGGATCTTCCTACCACGTAACTCTACTGCTAGATATTCCTATACAATGAAACAAGTCAAACCTGTAGTAAAGATCATCTTTGAATACAGACCAACTTGTTAATACTGACCAGCTAGAAGAAAACAACAAACTATTCCTTGATAGCAGGTATACAAGATAGTGTTTAAAAGTCACCTGCCAACAAATATAACTAATGTTACTTTCAGACAGTAGGCTCTGTTCACAGACTTGACATTTAGACCTCCCCATCTAAAACAGTATGTATTATTTCAGACCTTAAACATAACACAATTGAACCTTCTGTTCTAGTATAAGAAAAATTCAATTTGCTTTGCTTTTTATCAGCAAGTATTAAATACCTTGTATTTGTCCTCATCAATCATATTAATTTCTGGGTTTTGAATGAGTACAAACAGCATATTCTTCTCTGGTTCCTTGGTCTTGAAGGAGAATGTGATTGAGTTAATGGTTCCTGGCTTTGCCATCGGGCGGAATTTCTTCACACATTGTCCTTGTGCCATCAAAGATGTCTTCACCTGAAAAAACATTTTTTTTAAACATTTGAAGTGACATTTTTTGTCTTGTTAGTAACATACTTCACTAAAAACTGCCATTATTGTAAATCTGACACTTGTCAACTACTGTTCACATGATTGAATTATTTTTTTGTACGAGTGATGATCTGATTTTGATTGAGGGTATTGGCCAGAGAAAGCCTGCCCCTGTTTACCTATGTATTACTGTATTCGATCCTCACTAAAAAACTAATGTCTGCTGTCACACATAAAACTTAGTTCTCTAAATGTTGAATGTTTCAATTTCAAGTCATCATTCTATGATCAAGCAAAACTTTGAAAAATCTAGCTTTATTGAGGACATTGCTGTGTGAAAACCAGCCTTATACCTTACCAACCAGTATGGATCAAACTCTGCCTGTACATTCATGCAGTCTCTGAATCAGTATGACTCAATTATCCATTACTGTAACAGACAATCTCAGGTACAAAACTGGACTGTGTTCCATAATGACAACATCTCGTTCTCTTCTTTATATAGCAACCTTTATCATGATAGATAAATGTCCATTGTCATACTTATACCTTATTAGCTTCCTCCCTAGCCTCTCGTATCCTCTGTTTCAAAATGCTTAGTTTATCCCGCAAGTCAGACCGTAGTTTCCTTGACTGTCCAATTCTTGTGTCAATGGAGTTTGACAAATTTCTCATTGCCGAAAGATCAGTCTTTGTACCAGTCACTGAAAGATGAGATGAAAAATTTTGTGCAAAACTTTAAAAGGTACATGTACACTTAAAACAGGAATGTCTTTCCCTGTATAATAAAAATACCTGATGCTATAACAAGGCAGTTACAGTAATGACCATTACTCCCTACAGCACAATTCAACATCAATTAGTAAGATTAAGTTTGATAGTGTTTAAGAAATTACTTCGCAAGTTCTTATTTTACATTCTACTTTTGAAATGAATCTGACAATAAAATTCCATTTTTGGCCTTACATGATACATAAATATCTTCAAACTTGTCGCCAACAATGTTCCGTAATTCATCTAATTTGGGCATCATTTCATTGTTGACCTTATCAACCATATCACTTGTACGTTCATTTACACGGTCTGTAGCTGTCTCCGTGTTAGCTAGAGAATTCTGTACAGCAGCTATACGATCTACTACATCTGAAATAGATGCAAACAATTTATAACACTGAACAATCATGACGACCAAAATTCATACAATATCATACTTAGTCTATCAATACTTAAGGACTGCCAAGAATCTGGAGATAATGGATTAATAAACCAAGCAGCAAAAATACAATACTCATTTAAAAAGGTGAACTTTATTTTCATATTGTGAAGTGCATTTTCAGAGTATCTACCTGATATGCACTAAATTTTTCGTGAATATACTTTGTTCCTTTGCTCAATATTTACATATCAATAGCACATTTACTTGTGGGTAATTGATCAATTTCCTCATTTATTGCTGTGTGTTTGTCTATACTGTCCAACTGCGTCTCTTCTATGTAGTCTAACCTCTTGTTAACATCCAGCAAAGCATCAGATAAATCTGCAATGTTAATTCACTATGAAATTGTATGAACCATATTGAAATTCAGAAGTACGTTGTAAGTAAAGGAGCATTTGCTCAAAACTACATTAAAGCCATTCTGAGGTTAAAAGTTACAGGCCAACTGGATATAGATATTAGATGAACAAGTGGTGTGACTTTGACCTTCAAGCCAATGGGCCATTTGTTTAATGCAACACAAAGTGTACTATAGTTACTGTTATAACCAAAGTTATTCTTCATTCACAGCATGCATATTAGATGACAAATGACACAAGTGACCATAAACTAATACTGCTGAATGGTAGGGGAGGAATATTTAAGAGAAAATACAGGTACATAAACTGTTACCTTTGACCCCCGTGTTCATTGTCCGATTAGCCTGATCCAGAAGCTCTTTGCTAGTTCTTAATGCAGATGCCACGTTCTTCTTCAGAGCATCTAGGTCAGTCTGAAAACCAATCTTTTGTTCATGTAGTAAACATTTAGCTGTTTTTATATCAGATTCTGTATCCAATATATTGTACCAAATATATCTTCAGATTAAGAGAATTTATGTTACAAATAGAAACACTTACCAAAAACATTTGCGTATCGGTATTTCGAAGGGCAAAATTCTCCTGTACACACTCAACCTTGGTACATCTAACAAATTCAGCGTGTTTAGTGAATCTTCTAGTGTACCTGATGTTGTCTCTAGTGTTACAGTTTGAAACCATTTCATAAACTGTTCCCTGTTGCTGTTGGCTATATGCACTTGGAATAGTTTTTATTACCAAAGAACAAAGTAAAATAAAAAGAAATCACTCACCATGCCTGTAGCATTTTCAGCATCATCTAACGCTTTTCTTGCCGCTGCTGCAGCCTCTTCTATAGCCTTCACTATATTGTCAAACACTCTTGCAGCTTTCAAGGGTTCTGCTGCGGCATTTCTCGTGCTCTCAAACATTCTAAAACAAACACCAAATAACACTGCATTACACCTACATAAAACAAGGTTCACAGAGAGCTATCCCTCTTTTTGTTCATTCTTTAATTGATCCTTGAAATACAGCACATGCTGACAGAAAAGCAAGACACAAAAATGCAAAAGCTAGACAGGATGGGAAATGATCATAATTAATGTCTTTTCTGATTACGTGCCTTAAACATAGTGAATGATTTTGATTTTTGTTGTGTTCAGTGCTCATATTTATCAGTATTTTAGGTAAAAGGAGTAAAGTATTGGAGCAGTGATGGATGAAAATAAGCATTTGTGTATTTGATTTTCACATGGTGGAGCCGAAGATAACCTTAGGAACTAGAAAGATGGAAGTGGTAGAAGATGACAAAATATCGTTATTTTACTATTCACATCTTCTGTGACTAAGATCAATATGAGGTATGTAAAAGGAAGTAAGCACAAAGAAGAATATTTTAATCTGATCTGAAACAAGAAACTAAACTAAACAGACTAAATTGGTGTAAATTTTACTTTTTTTTTCTTTGAATGACATCAGTTACAACAGACATATAACAAGCAAATGTTTAACTTTAAAAATCTACATGTCTAATACAAAAATATGCATCATACTTCTCCAGCTCCTCGGCATATTTGGAGAGGTTGTTGGCATGAGCCCATGCTCTATCCACCAGCTCAGCTTTGCCAGGTAAGTTGTCCTTCAGTTTGTCTACTTTTTCTGTTAACGGGACAATAGCAGCTTCAAGTGTACTTGCTCTCGTCTCTAGTGTCTAAAATATGATAGAAGTTATTTAGGTCCTTCACAGTGCTGTTAGTGTGCAAGACATGGATAATACATATGTCTTCAAACTATGAATTCTCAAACTTAATAACAAGTAGTGTAAGCTTAAATCACGATATTAACATATAACATTAATACACACCTGAATATTCATATTTCACAAAATGATAAACTCAGCATCCAGCCTTTCTCTGATGTGCTTAATCTGCATACTGTATAACAGACCCCTTTAATCTCTCAATCAGTATCACCTACCCATAATACATAATAATTCAACTGATATCTAAATACATATTACACTCACAATCATATTCTCAGTTGTTCTATCGAGAGCTTCCTTAGCATCTGCCAACTTTTTATCTGCATCACCTATACCAAGATCCTTGTTCATAACTTTTGACTCATTCACCAACCTCTGAAATGAAAGAATTAAATATGACACTTTAAACTGGTGCTACAGATAATGTTATCCTAAGGAAGATTACAATTCTTACCCTTTTCAAACATCACAAATAAAAAAGGTCTTGGGTTTTGGAGATTAAGAGCGCACAAGATTTTATTATGTTGAGCCCCTGTGACCTTGACCTAGTGACCCATAACACGGACCATGCACAACTGCACATGGTACTTATCTCTTCTGTCAAATATCATTAAATTGTGACCAGTGGTTTAGGAGATTTAAAGCACACAAGATTTTACTATCTTGTGTCCCTGTGACCTTGACATTTGACCTAGTGACCCAAAACATGGACCATGCATAAAAAGGCATTGAACTTATCACTTCTATGAAGTATCATTAAATTGTGATCAGGGGTTTTGGAGATTTAGCGATTTTTCAATCTTGAGCCCCTGTGACCTAGACCTTCACCTAGTGACCCAAAACATGGGACTATGCACAAATAGTCATGGTACTTATCACTTCTGTGAAGTATCAATAAACTCTGACCAGGGGTTTTGGAGACTTAGTGTCTACAAGGTTTTACTATCTCAAGCCCCTGTGACCTTTACTTTTGACCTAGTGACCCGAAACATGGACCATGCACAACTAAGTATTGTACTTATCACTTCTGTGAAGTATCAATGAATTCTGACCAGGGGTTTTGGAAATTTAGTGTCCACAAGATTATGTCTACAGATGGATGGACGGACGGACAAGCTGAATCCAGTATAGCCCCCTTAAAAATGAGGAATAATTTGCTCATAAAAAACTATAGAAACAACTATGCAATAGATCTAAGTCATCAGAAAACAAGACAAGTCATGAATTAAGATGTGACATATCTTTGTACCTGACAAGATACACAGCATTGACATGACATGACAAAAATTTGAAGGTCAAAGGTAGACGTGGATCACTGAACTTGTTCCATACCTTCACATTCCTAATAGCACCTCTAATACCATCCAGCTTTCCAAGAGTGTTCTCTGAATTCTTGACACTTGTTTCAACATAATTGAGCAAATCATCAAGAGCATCTTGAATATCGTCAATCTTCTTCTCAACTTCACTTGTGTTAGTCAAACGCATGGCATGTGCTCGCACTCTGTCCGACAGCTCTTCAGCCAAACTGTAATATTACAATTATACACTAGTGAGTAAAACTGTCTTACTGTTCCTCCACATAACAAAAGAAGGCTTTTAAAATTGTATAACTCTTGATTTCAGACTACTGTAGAAAGGGATGCTTCAGCATTCATAATTTGTACTTATTTTACTAATTAAGAATGGATGGCAATGTTCAGAAAGACTACTTCACTTTTACATCTATACAATATATCACATTGAAAAGTCTTACATATATTCTAACCATGAATTCTGGACATTGCTTGTATTAGTTAGACTCAATACTATTATAACATTATTTTATTAAATTATTATTTTGAATATGACAGTTAGATTGAAAGTATTCAGAGGTAGCTTATAGTCTCTTTTTACTAATAAAAAAAAAATTCTGTACAGTTACAGAAAACAATAGCTTCATTTTCTTACTCATGTTCCTTTCTAGCAATTTTTTCTTCACTACTGAAATCTCGTTGTTTAATTTCCTCAAGAATTTTCTGGGCTTCAGCAAGTGCGGCAGTAACATTTATCCCGCTACGATTATGGAATGAGGAAGCAACCGTCTTTTCTAAGTCGTTCACAAGATCTGAATTGTTAAATTTGAATATAGGATACTTTCTATCAATATCAAAGGTTCAGCAATAAATCATCTCATATATTTAAAACCAATGCTGTTAAATCGCGTTTTGTTTGAAAGCAATTCTGTTAGATCATGATTAATTCTGTCCGATTCAATGCTGTTAAATCATGTTTTGTTTAAACCAATACTGTTAAATCATATTCTGTAACAGCCAATCATGTTAAACCATGTTATATTGAAACCAATACTGTTTATTCATGTTTTGTTAAAACCAATGCTGTTAAATCATGTTTCGTTAAACAGTACTGATTTTTTCAAACATAGTTCTGAATGATATTGTGTATTTCACCTTCAACATTCATCGTGAGGAGATCAATGGTGTCCTCTATCTCATTGGCACTTCTTTTCAACTTCCTAGAATCAGATTTATTCCTTTTACTCTTCCTCAGTGTTTCCTCTGACTGAAAACAACAACAACAAAATAATGTAAACCATTGTTCAGAAGGCAATAAGGTATATTGACTGATTTTATTGTCAACTTTAGTTTGGAATTATACATTACTAAAATTCAAAATGCTGAAAGCTTCTGAAGGAAAACATCAGCTTTACCATAATAAAGTGAGTTAAACTGTTATTTATAAAACATAAATCCTTACTCTGTCAGTCAAGTCATCGACATCAACTTCTAAATCATTGACCTGTTCTCGTATATTGTTTACCTCCGCATATCGCAATTTCTGTAACTTATCCTAGTAGATAGATACAAGTGCATAATACATGGTTATACTGGGTACACAAACTGATATACAAGATGAATTTGTTAAGATAAAGCGGTACCGATTTGGCTGGACAAATTATATTATGAACTAATAGGTCAAGGTCAAACTGTGATGTATAATAGGCCACCTGAGCAGGACCATGGCTCATTCAAATTTAATCTTTGGCAAAAACTGGCTGGAAATTGCAGTCAGTTAAATCTCTCCTATTTTGGACACAGAAAAACACATCTGACAGACATACCGAGGTCTCATCCACAAAAAGAACCTAACATAGTAGCTCTTAAGGACAGACCTTTTACAAAATCTGCTTCAAATCAAATCAAACTATGGCTCATTAAGCTAGCAGGGTCATAACAATATCAACTAACAGGAAAGGACTATTGATAGAAATAGTACAAAAATAAGATTACTGGAAAGTTTTATGTCGTAACTAGTGTATTGGGCTGGAGCAGAACACAACCTAACTTGAAAGGGGAAAGAAATACAGGAACACACAACAAATTCATCTTGATTCACCATGGTAATATTTCATACATAAAATTAAAATAACTTGTTAAATATCTTTACAAAAAAAGTATAAAACATTAAGAATTAATAGAATATGGACTTAATAATGACATAATAGAAAATATTTCTCTCTAAAAAGGCTTTTAGAATGTATGTAATGTTTTAATTTTGGTCTTTGCTTTCTGAAAACTTTCAAAATTTTTAAAACCCCAACAGCCGTTACTGAACATTCCAAAAATTAAGCGATAGAGACGAAGACAGTATTTTCGAATCATTTTCTAGTTGTCATTAAGCCCATAGTATACATGTATGTTTTCTGCAGGATCACTCACTGCCGACTGGTCCCGTACTGTAACTCAAAGTTAAGAGGGTATGTACCAGAGCTGCTTGTAAAAGGTTTTGTTTAGAAACAATACTGTTTTATTTTTTTATTATTATTTATGGTCCTGGCCGACCATGGGATTTCTCCCCTGGTGTGCTCACTAAGGCCTAAAACAAAACTGTTCAAATCCAATTAATTCATGTAATCTTGCAGGTGTAAAATCTGCACTACTGCAAATCAATAACGTAATTTCAAAGTGTTCGTATCAGATTACATTGTTCCATTTACAAACAGCAGGTCTATTCTAACTCTATTATTTCCTAATAGACCATGTCTCATGCTCTTATGTATGTTTAAAAGATATGTAAAATGCATGTTTCAATATAATGTGTTAATTTTCCGTTCATCTTATTTTCATTTTTTCTTTAATGTTAGTGACTATCTCTTTACCTTTTTATGTATACAATATAAGTCTTTAAATCAATAATTTAATTTACTATAAACCAATGTACATATATTTCACACCGATTGCTAATGAATTCCACATTTGCAGAGATCTTAATTTTCATCTGTCAATAGACATTTTCTGTCAAAAGGTAATTCATGCATATTATATTATATTAAAGAAAAAGAACTTCTGCAACCATGGCAACCCTTATCAGGATGTAAATAGTACATGGTTTATAGTATTTACTACCATGCATGAATTAGTAGCTATTACAATATGATACAAGTCAATCTTGGCAAAACTTGTCCTTCAGGTATTGCTGTGAAATCATTCTTAAGTGTTTTAAAAATCAGTCAATGAAATATCAATATTTCTTCACCTATTATACAGATAGTTCTTTCAGTTGTCATATGGCTGTCATAAAATCACCCAAACCCACTGCTTATACACAGAAACTATGGCTGACTCCTTTTCAAGAATTTGTAAAAGAACCATCATAGTATTACAAACAGTTAAAAATGGCATTTGCAAGAAAAATTTGGACAAGTCAACAGAATATTTAGCTGATCAAATAAACCTGGCAATTGATAAAAATCCTTCACTGGTATACAATACATTAGGGTTATTAGTATAGTAACATGATCCAGGATGCCAGATTTGCTCGAGTTGTGTGTTGGATCTTACGAGTGCGTAGCACGAGTATGATCCGACCTCGACGAGAGCCAATCCGGCTTATGGATCACATTACTATAGTAATAACCCTTTTATTATATACATTTTGACACACGTCTGCGCAAATTAAAAAATTTAAATGACATTGTAAGCATAATATTGATGAAAATCTCTTTTTAGCGTGAAATATTTGTGTGCGACGTTATTTTATTGAGGTCATCGTATAAACAAGTATTCTAGCAGTCAAAAGCGCCGTTATTAACGTCATGTGTATTTCAGAGCCAATTGAATGCACTTTTACATATAATGATGGCATATTGTGTATTGCACGTACATACAATAAGGATTTTTTTTCTGTCGGGCCGTATTTGATAGTTGAATAAAGGCTGTATTTTTGACAGAATATTATAAATTGAAAACCCACTTTTCTGTTATAAAGTGTTTTCACTTCAAACAATGTTTTACAACCAATGCTGTGCAAAACAGTGTTGTGATTAATAATTTTCTTAGTACAGTTGTGTCAAAGTATCAATGAAATACATGCGATGCTTTATTTTGTTCTTCTTAGATTTCCACCAACATGTATTAATATATATTTTTCAGAATCAGTTCAAAGCAAGTCTGTAAGGCTTCAGTAATAAACCATCTGTAATAAATGTATGTGTATATTAACAATGATTAATGTTAAAATGACTTACTGATAGGATCCTTGTTTCATTGCGAATATAGTTCAGTTTCATGTATGGTGCAGATATGTTTACATTTGAAGGGTCAAAGGGCAAGGTTGTAATCATAGTGTCAAGTTCATCCATGTCTAACATCAGTTCTCTTGTACAGCCCTCATCACAAGCTGGCAATATAAACAGAGAGATGTTGATCATGTTTAATATACATGTATCTTTAGTAACATTAAAAGTTTGTACCTTAACATCATCCTGGCATTTAATGGACCTATACAAAGTATCAAATATGCTTTCCCTTAATACCTGTAGTATATATACTCCCTTATAAATTTGCATAGGTATAAATATACATCATTCTATTACTATCATTTGGGTTTTAATAAAAATTATTTTCTCGGGATCAAAACATCTACTTTTTACACATTTACACATGTTGGTAGTGGGGCTCAAATCCATTACCCTTGATAGGTGACCGGTATAATCTATGATCCTAACCACCCAAACATTGAGATACATCAATGCTTAATAAATGCATTGCTGAAAACTATTTTTTGTTTAAAAGCACAACATCAATTCTGTATAAACTATGTAGGAGTAATCATTAATTCTGATACATACAGACACATTGGCCTTGTACTACTTTGTATCTGGCCTGGCACTGGTCACACTTGTCTCCCTTGATACCTGGCAGGCACTGACAGACACCTCTGTAATCACACTGTGCCAGGACTGAGCCTTCAGGGTTACAGTTACATGGTTTGCATGTTTCACCAGGGGTTGAAGGGTCGCCAAAGTAACCTTCAGCACAACTGAAACATAATAATTTTGCCTCTGTAAACAATTTTGAAAAACCAGAAACAGTTTTTTTGAAGTGTTAATCAAGCAATACTCATTATCATTTGCAAGTGTATCCAATTAATCTTATTCACAAAACCTTGGACAATTTGACTGCAATTCATTAAAAGGAAAGACCATTCTCTAGGAGGATATAACATATTAACTGGACTGTATTTTTCAACATTTTTTGTGTAATTAAAGGGGTATCCAAGACTGAAGACAAGAACTTACAATTCACATCTATCACCAGTGTATCCAGTCTGACATGCTGTACAAACCAGATTATTATCTACCCTCTCACATGTTGGGCTGAAGCTGAAATAACAAACATAATTATGTCATGCCAATACTTTTAAAAATAATAATCTATTCTACAACTAGAAAAGCCTAATGAATTATTGTCAAGATTTGCTTCAGTTCCAACATAACTAGGGATGATGCACTTATTTAAATAATCACATCACGGACTGTGGTGCTTGTTTAAGTGTGATGGATCTACTGAAACATTTAGACATTGACATATAAGGCCTTAGTGACGGAGCAGTTAGTGCTTCAAAATGAAGATGATTTAGGTCTAATGTCAAGTCAGGCCATGTGAGTTGCTCCTTGGGCAAGGTACCTAGTGCCAAACCTTTGTCAGTCCATGAAATATAAATGGGTACCATTGATGAAAATAACAACCTTTCTCTCAGCAGTGACTGGTTCATCATAACGTAATCAGATCCATCCTGCAAATGTCACACTCTCTGCAATTACATTGTACTTACTTGTTAGACTGCACTTCGAGAGGACAAGCACATCTCTGACAAGCTGTACGGGAACCAGTTGTTGGATCACCATAGAAACCATCAGCACACTGCTCACATCTGTTCCCTTTAGTGTTATGCCGACAATTCTATACAAAATTCAGAAAAATATGCATACATTATGTGAGATTTGAATTTGCATGTATTACCGTATTTCCCCGACTATAAGGCGATCCGCTTATAAGACGACCCCCCTACTTTGTGTGGAAATTGGTGGTTTTTGTCTAGACTCGTTTATAAGACGGGGAAATTTTTTGAAACTCAGATTTTCAAGTTTGAGTGATTTCTAAGCTAGTATGCAATTTTTCAAAGAAAAATGGCCGATTTTTCATCGTTTTATAAATCGATTTTGTGTCCCTTTGTAGCTCTCTTAAGTGGAGGTAGGTGGGTGAATTGGTAGAATTGGAGCTGTCAATGTGGCATGGCATTCTTACAAGGAGGGCTGAAAGATATATACCTTTGTTTTTCTTTTCAGGTTTCTTATCAGAAGGTTGTGGACATGAAGAAGTAAACACATAATAAAAGAAATAACAAATATAACGTGTTGTTTTTTTATATACAAAAAGAAAACGGAAACATAATGCACATATATACAAAAACAAACAAATCAAGAAATATGAAAGAAACGTATTTACACTATCAATAAACAATGTAACAATATCTGATCAATAATTTATGCTCATTGATTTAATCACTGTACTGTTAACGAGTTTGTTCATAAGTTTTTCACACATTACAAAAGTACCGTATAGCTACACAAAACACCTTTATTTCAATTCATATCAGGTACCATTAGCTTTAAAAGCCATCAAAGTCCTCAAGTCACTGTCACCAAACAATTCTGTGAACTCAGATTCAGTCATGCAATCATCGAGACCCCTGTGTCTCGTCCTCGCATGTACCGGTAGTTTCCTCACAAGTCTCCCGACTTTCGGTACTAACAAAATCACTAAAAAAGTTCATCATCTTCAGTGCCGTCTAGAGAATTAGAAATTCCACACTTCAAGAACGACCTCATCACCATATCTGAGGGTATATCTCTCCACGAATCCAACACCCACTGACAAACAGTTGGTAAGTCGGGTTTCTTCAGATTGCCAGCCTTAGTTAGTTCCTTTTTTCCATTTACCATCCAGTCATTCCACTTTACTCTCATGTTGACCTTAAACGGCTTGTTAAGGCACACATCAAGGGGCTGAAGCACAGATGTGCACCCTCCCGGAATAACTGCCTGGTAAGTCCTTCTATCTTTTAACTTTGATTTCACTGAGTTCACAAGATGGGCTCTAAACATATCCCACACAAGAAGTGACTTCTTATTCAAAAGAGTGCCCGGTCTCTTGAACCACACATCGTTAACCACTCTAACAGAACTCTCTCATCTACCCAGCCTTTCTCCTGCACATACACAACAATACCCGGGGAAACTTATCCTTCGGAAGAGTTTTTCTTTTGAAGACAACAGCTGGTTTTAACTTTGTACCATCGGCAAGACACGCCAGTATCACAGTAAAAGTGGGCCTTCTCACCCCCGGGTCTTCACTGACACAGACTTTGTGCCTTTAAAGTCAATAGTTCTATTTCCGGCATATCAAAAGAACATTGGGGTCGTCCATATTTCCGATTGATCCCAGTTGAACTCGTCCCCTTTGCAAGTCAATCACGAATCTCTGGAACGATGTGACCCTTGTGTCGGCGCTTTTGGCAACTTCTGGGCTATGTGAGTCCGTTGGCGTAACGTGAGCCCCTGTCGATCAAGAAAACGAGTACACCACCCATTTGAAGCCTTGAACTCAGTATGACCGAATTCTTTTGCGAGCTGCAGAGCATACAGTCGTATAGAAGGGCGAGTGACAATATAGCCGTTGCTGCGTAGGTCTACTATCCAGACTTTCAGTTTCTGCTCAAGGCCATCGTAGGGTGACAATACTGTTCTGAGTTTTTTCAGTTTGCTGGAAGACGCCCCTCGCAGTTTCTCTTCTTTTGACCGCCAATCACGAACCATCTTCTCTGTGACGCCGAACTTTCGTTCTGCAGCGCAATTAGAGGATTGCTTTGCATGGTCTATTACCTCAAGCTTAAACTTGACATCATAATTATTACGTTTACGTTTCAAGGACATTGTGTTGTTTCTGTAGTACTATGACTTAGAGAAAGAATAAGCATTTGCTGTTACTTTTATTAATTAGTGAAGAAACCTAAAGTAATGATAGCCAATCAATTAATTCGGTAATTCTAACTCCACCCATAATCTACGTAGATAATCATTCGCAACCAATCAGATTAAATGATTAAGCACAACGTTGAAATCAACTGACCATAAAAAAAGATCCCCATTGATGTATTTGACACGGGGTATTGAGCTGATTTAGCATCTGATAAACAATAGAATGTGCGATCGGTCAGACAAGCATGAATAGATGTTTTTTAGCAATTTACATCAGTGGTCAATAACAAGCGATCATAAAATACGGAGGACAGTTTGTTAGTTCGCAGGGTTCTTTGTTTGCGATGTCAATTATACAGTCTTGTGAAACCAAATTGTATTTGCTAAACTACTTTGACATAAATTATTTCTTTATGTAGGATTAAAAAAATTAAATGTATAGCTATTTTGAGAACTTAAAACAGTTAGACATCATAGAAAAATAAAACACAAGAAGCAGAACCGTAAACATTTATTAATCGGCACACGTTACAAAATGCACATTCTATATAATCTTTTCAGCATCGACGTTTTATTATTGCTGGTACAATCTTTTCTGTCGGGCACATCAGACTCCCACAAATATGAAAAATAAAACTATATATATTAGAACATTTTTATAACAACACATTTCATGACTTCAAAAATAACGTGCTTCACCGGTAATGGTTCGAATGTCGTCTGCTGCATACACGCCCGCGGGACGACTCTCGATATTGCCGATTTTGTTAAAAATGTATCTCAGGGTAACTTTTTTGGGGGGATGATTCTTGTGGCCTCGCTTATAAGACGGGGCCCCCACTTTGAGGCTAAAATCGGGACTTTATTTCCTCGTCTTATAGTCGGGGAAATACGGTAGATGATAAAATTATTAAATTCAGCACTTAACTTTTAAAAAAATCTGATGAAAAACAGAAATAAAACTGTTCCATTATTTGGTGACACTCTCACTTCCTCGAATACAAATTTTCATTGATGTTCAAGAAAGACATAGAGAGGTTCTTTCTTGACAACAAAATAATCACCAACAATAGCCCCCAAAACAGTTGCTCCATCAACACTAAGACAAAATGGTAAATAATGTTTTCTTGAACTCTGGACTTAGCTTAGTTTTGTACATACATAGCAAACTCCTGTCTCTGTGTCACAACTGTCTCCATGACCATTACACTCACATGGCTTCACTTCTCCTATGATCTTAATAAGATCTTTGAAGTCGATATCACCAATATTTGGCACCCTGAAGTATCCATCTGCAGGGTTCTACAAAATATTTATAAACAGTGTGAAAACACTCTTATTATTGCATGACATGGTGTTGAATCACCTTATTGCAAAATTCATAGCACTTCTTTTTTCTGCAAAAGACACTGTGGTGTAAACTCAATACAAAATTCATAGCACTTCTTTTTCTGCAAAAGATACTGTAGAACCAACTCAATACAAAGTTCATGGGACTTAAGACATTTATTAATATCAAATGAAGTTTCTACTAACAAAAATAGTGACAAACTAATTTCCTGTATTAAACAACACTCAAAAGAATAAGTCAAACTATGTGCAAATGCTGATGGGGTCTAAAGTCAAAATATATTGGTAATCATGAATCAGACAATACCCATAATTACAAATATGTGCCAAACCCCTCTGTGTTAACATTGGGGCAAGGGTTTAACTTTTATGTTGTCCAATAAAAATAAAATGCATTTTAATAAAAAATAAAAGCATTTTAAAAACTGCAGTCTTAAAATTATTGTTACAGTACATTTCAATGTACATGAACATGAACTGATAAATCTACATGAAAAATAAGCCTCTGTCATTCTAATCAATTGCACCTCAAACTTACTTCAAATAATCTCAAATAAAGTGCATAAGAACTAAAAGCATAAGTGTACATGAAAGCATTACAGAATCTGATATTAACTAAAACACATGTATATGTACAATTCGTCTGACCCATCTTTAAAGTGATTTTTAAATAACTTTAAAAAATGCTTCTGCTAGTTATATAATAAACATGTGCAGAATGCAAACAAGCATGACTTGTCAAACACAAACTGTATTTAATTTTTGTCCTGACTGAATGAAACTATGCGCAAAAAAGTAAGCAGTTAAAGCAAGCACCTTGATGGCCTTACACTGAATTGTTGTTTCATTTTTGGAAAAATTTGCTATACGTTACTGGCCAAAAAACATTCAGTTTCTTAATCCCCTTTTAAGGGATCTATAAACACTGCTGAAATACTAGATGTTACACAAGCTTTGTCATTTCTGTACTAGTTTTCTTACCTGCTCAACCGAGTTCAGTAAAGTTCAATTTTCTCATTTAAAATGTTTACCAAGCATGCTTAAATGCTTAGAATTTAGGCATGAAAAGATATCTCCAAACACTTTTGTCCCATCCAAATATTTTTAACTATAAATACTATCACTTAAAGAACTTGCATATTTCTTGTGAGTAATACAATCTAAATGTCTTTGACATTTTACAGAAAACATGTACGACATCCAGCAATTTTACAGAGATCTGTTGATCAGTTCATGTCTCATCATTAGCAGGGCATCCTAGGCAGAAACACTACAGATCCTTTTCATGATACTGGGAAAGGCCTCTTCCCAGCAATAATCACATAAGTGGCCTAAAACCAGTCATGCCGCCATAACAGGTGTGACACTTGATGCTTAACATTTCTGACTATTTGATGAATCTAACTGGACATTAGCAGAAGCAATATAATACAGTACATTACCTGGCAGGAAAGCCCAGAATATTGTGGAGGGCAAGTGCATTGCTCAATTCCTAATGCGGGTTCTCCAAGTAAAAGGACATTGTCAACTGCAACATCATATTCTATATTGCTTAACCTGAAAAAGAAAATCAAAATTTATGTAGCAAATATATACCAAGGTAAAGACTTGGGCTGAATTTCTTTCCAAATCTTTATGGAACTATTTTTAGTTTACAAGCACGATCAAGATACTCAATGATGATTAGTGTAACATATTTCATCATTTTTACCAACCACTTGTCAGCTATACTTCTTAAGTCAACATTCAAAAGAATACTTGCAAGTCAGGTTCACTTACTTTGCATTGATTGCAGTATTATCCCAGGTGGCGCGGACTAAAACTTCAGTGACATTCTGCAGTATTATCATCATCATCTTGCGACTAACATCCCCATTTCTTTGTGTCCTCCAGTAGTTCTCATGCAATCTTACTCTAAACTGTTGACTTCTATCTGGCTCCCATCTCAAGTCAGACCTATACAAGACAGAAGGTCAAATAAAGCTTGACACCTGTAGTTGCTGATGCTAGATTATTATCTGATATAACTAAACTGCCAGAAGTACAAGGTTTATCATTAAAGCATTACAAACAACACAAAAACACTGATGAGTGTTGAGTGAATTACTGTCTGTTTTATGTAAGTTTGGTGACCACTGCTATGACTGGTATATGCCTATGTAGGCATAAAAATATATACTTTTCTGCCAGAAGCAAGATTCAAGAACCAAGTAACACTTCACTCAAATCTCAATTTGTTTTTCTGTGTGATTTTTATTTTCACTATTTTCGTGTGAGAAAAAGGTGAATTTCAAAAATAAGCTGAATTTTGAAGACAAATCATTCAAAACCATCAGTATGTGAATTAATGAGCTCTCCAATAGTTCATAAAGAAGCAATTTTGTGAAACTTTGGCAACACAAAAATGATCAAATCTACAGTAACCAAATACTTAAGATTTGCACTAGATTCATGAATTTAGTGGAAAGCTACTAGTGTCTACTTTTCTATGCTTTAATTACCTTCTAATGCTTGATATATAAATATATTTTACCTGTACATTAGTGGAATACCATATCCAGAAAGAACCACAAGAGGTTTGTTGCGAAGTCCCTCCAAGTCAGCGAGCTCATTCCCTAATGAGCCATGCTCCACAGTGAAAGTCAAATATCCATTGTATGACAATGTCTGCCAATGAATAAGAAAATACATAAATTGTATATAAAATCAATTAAACCTCAAGTAAGGCAAGACATGTTGAACAGAATATTGTTACTTAAAAAACGCATTATTTGGTATTTGAAGTTTCTAGAGTCATTTGAAGCTAAAAGCAGAACTATTAAAACCCTTGTTAATTTTGAAAAATGCCATGACATATCATTATGACATAACTGACATAAAGTGAATGCAGCATTTACTCACCCTGTCTCCAATGACATTAGGTAGTTTCCAGTAGACTGGATCACCCTGTGTGTTAACTTGTAAGCCAGTCCAGGATACATTAGCTGGTACAATGAAGAAACCATTCTGTTGCCTAACAACCATTGAATTAGACCTACTGCTGAATGACACAGTCATGTCCGGTATGGAGGACTGAAATATAGGAACTTGATTATTAGACTTTTCTTTTACAAAATAAAAAAATACTTGTGTACAGCCTGTAAGATGAAACTCAGTCACTGCTAAACAACACATGAGGCACCTCGATATTTACCAACAAATTCATTCCTGAAAAATGTCATTAATATTGCTATAAAGTCTAGAATATGAAGAGGATGTTCCACGAAAGAGAAAATTACTTAAACATATAGTTACCTTGGTCCAGACATACTGTGCTTGTCCACAAGAGTCAGCTCTCTCAAAGCAGAAGCAGTCTGTGCAGCCATTTGGGTTACTTACATCCAGGGAGAACGAGTTGTCTACACACTGTGTACATGTCCTTCCCATTGTGTTATCCTGAAAGGGAATTAAATGACTCTTTTTCAAACCACTGAAGACATGTTTTATTTATCAATGCAATTCTGATTATAAAGCAACACTAGCAATGTAGATACACTAAAGTCTTATACAGTACATGTATGTGGTAAAAAAATGTAAGTTTTCACGCCAAGCTAAATTATTAAAAAGTGTTGAAGCTTATTGAGTCTACTTCCCAGGAATTTTCCAGTTTCGTGTAGTTGTGGCCATGCCTAGATGTAGAGTTTAACAATACTTAATAATTAGAAATATTTTTTTTTAAGAAATGTGAAGGTCTGACTTGCAATTAAACTAGGAATGTGTCTGCAGGAAACATCTGCCCCCATTTGGAGCCATAACTCCCCATTTACTGAGCACAACCACAAACAAAACCCGGGTGCATAACTTTTGTCTGATCAACACGACTTTCATGACTCTACATCATTCACTTCTTGAGTTACATTCCACAGGGCCATAACTCTGCCTTTGGTTGGTGCAGCCATAACAAAAAAGCCCAGGGATACAAACATCTTCCTGAATAACATTACTGTACTGTTTCAAGACTCTACATCATATACAAAATCCAGTATGAATTACCTTGCATTTACACTGGCCATTTGGTTCTGCACATCTACATGCCCCTTGAGTATTACAGCTGCTCTGTTCAGTGCCCTCCACAGAACACAGACACAAATTACAGTCTGGGAAGTTGTAGAAACCAAACAGACAGCTGTCACAGTGGGTACCATTGTAGTCCAGCTTACACGCACACTGACCTGTCAGGGGATCACAGTTGTTGTCAAAGGCACCAACAGGATCGCAGTCACACGACTGAAATAGATCGTTAGATTATTTCGAGTGACATAGAACCGATTTCTTGCATTACAATTTTATATTGAGACAAATTTCACGTAAACAGATATTTAAACTTGTGGTGAAGACATCAGTCAAAATAACTACATTTGGTATTATTATTACAGTTATTTTCAAAAGGTCATCAGGTCATCAGAACTTACTACATTTTACATTTCTTTTTTTCTTCATTTTCAAAAGAATTTTTTTCCAAAATATTTACGGTAATTGACATGAGCAGAAATATTCTCAGTCACCAAAACTAACTAACTAACTAGATTCTTTTATTCCATTTTATTACATGCTGCAAAGACATTTTTTAAAATAGATGATTGACAAGAATCTTAACATTGCACAATGCAACATCCAACTTTCAGGTAATATATACATTCTGCCATCAGCATTTTTATTCTGACACTGTTAATACTGTTCAAATCACAAGACTAACAAATGTGTATCTGCTTAATCAGTTTAAAACAATGGCTTCATTCTTCACCAGTTATGAGAAGGGAAACATCTAAAAATATGTAAGGGAGATGACTCTCGTAAACTCCAGTCATCCAGATTTAATTTTGAACTCCGAGATTGATTATGATAACATTTTTTCCCTTAGAGAGCCAGTTTTTTTCCATACATAATACAGGAATTGCAACAAAGGTCTGTACTGAATACGCAAGATGTTATTTTTGTCCAGTTCACTTTCTTACCTTACATCCACTCCTAGGATCATACCCCCAGTATGTATCTATACACTGCTCACATCTGACACCCTCTGTATTTGGTGGACATACACACTCCCCTGACTCTGGATGGCAGATATGTCCTGGCAAGTTACATGGCTCACAAGCTGTAACAGATGCATAACTTGTGTTGATACATTTACCATTTTCACAAACCATATTTCACTTTTCGAAAAACAATGCTCAGCATCTGTTGTAACAATTTTGATAACACTGCAATCTTCTTTATTTCATTGCAGTTTTTTAACGTATGCCAACCAATATTCATACTCCAGAAAAAAAAGGGGAAATACTTGTGTTTTATCCAGCAGGGAGAATACAAATCACTAATACGACCTGCGCTACCCAATGCAAAACACCAGAACATAAATGGAAGGTTCAAAGGCTGTTTTCTCAAATACCATTTAAATAGATAAAATATTTAAAATGTCTGAATGGAAATCAAAACAACATACGTAAACATTCCCCTCTTGAAACAAGCCCATAGTATCCATCAACACACTGATCGCACTGCAGTCCTGCCACACCACTCTTACATCTACACTGGCCTGTCAAACTGTCACACTGGGCAAAATATGACCCTTGTGGGTCACAATCACATGGTGTACATCCCTGACCCGATTCCAGGCCCCAGTAATTCTCCTGTAAAATATTCACATTTTTATGGCATGTGAAGTCTTGTGTATTCTCAGAAAAAAATTAGAAACATACATCAAACAAGAAAATAACAGCACAAGACATTTAACAGACTATTAGTCATTGTGAATTGCATTAGTAGAATGTGTTTTTGTTTAGTAATTTGTGATTCCCTATACCAACATTTAACGTGCAGGGAGTGACAAAACATTGTAAAAACATGCTAGTAAATATTTGATGAAATTTACCCTTCCAAATAAGTGTAACTAAAAAAACATCACACTGCAAGATCTTAGACTTCACAAAATTGTTGTTAGTTATATAGACACATTGTTTATTACATTGTATATTGTGTTTACAATGCAAATCCAGATAAGCGCAATATATAATCTGATATATTGATACATGTAACTATATTCAAAGCATAAAATAAAATTCTTGTGTATGCAGAATGTGTATGCAGAAAACAATCACAGCAAAAGACTTGGTTACACACCAAATATAAGAAAACAAATTCACACTTCTATTTGTAAGTCAACAAGAGCTGTGACTGGAGATGACATATGCCCCCAAATGGCATTTGGACTCAGTGAGGGTGGAACTCCATACTTTTTAGGAGATGGACAACACTTTTTGCTTATGTTCATTTTTGTGCTCTTTGACTGAAATCCTATAAATAGAGAAAAGAGTATGGGTGACACAAGAATAATTGATATGTTATCCATACTGAGAATGTTTTAGCATTAAGTTGACCTTGACTTTTAAGCTGAGAATATAAGTGTTGTATGTGGCACATTTTTCTATAATACTCTCCACTTCTGTGAAGATTTTTTTAATCCCATAAACAGTCACATTGCTGAGAACAAACCATTGCTGCATTACCACTAAGTTTGACCTTGACCTCTGAACTGAGAGCACAAAATTGTGCACTAACTTCTTCCCACAATGCTCTCAATTTCTGTGAAATTTTGTTGAAAACAACAAACAAAATTATAGCTGGACAGATGACTGTACAAACAGACAAATGAACAGACAATGCGATTACTATATTCTTCCCTTTGCGGGTATAAAAAGGACAACACTGTTCAAGTGGAAATTGGAATGCAAATCTAGCTAAGAAAATGAGAAGTAAACACATGCATGAAGACTGATGAAAAATGATATCTATGACAAGCCTTGTTTCAAAGAAATAACACCACACTGTAATGATCCTTGCATAACATGTTTAGATGACTGAATCTTACAACTTTGGTAAAATGCAAGTGAAAAGAAGATGTTTTCAAGCTAAATTTCAGAAACTGGCTTCCCATCTAATAATGTGGCTGCACTGATGTGAAGATGGTCCAGTCTACACCAGTCTTAACCTGGTGACAAATAGTTCTGTTTTTGCTAATGTAGTGCAGATCATGATCAGCCTGCTAAGCCATGCCGTCTGATCATAATCTACACTTTTTGCTGTTCAGTCAGTTATGTTCAGTTGGTACATCACATATCAGTCAATATAACTGTGCAAATAGAAAAATGGACAAAAATGTGGTTACTGGTATTACTAAGGTCTGTTTGAAGCAATAATTGCTCATATCTTTCTATTGACCTCATTTTTTCTCCAAACTTTGCTAGGCAGTAGTCTTTAACTGTTAATACATGTACTTGTACACATTATTTTAATTGACTAATTATCTTTTTCTACTGAGTAGCTACAGATTTTGTTCTTACTTTGTATTTTGTTAGAATGTACTATTTACAATTTATAACATATCATTAAGCATTTAAGATACATTTTAGTATATGTACACCCTCTAAGTTTAATACTATCAGTAACAAAAATTTACTGCAGTTAGAATTTTATAATCTGATATGAATGACAGTGATATATGATGCTGAAAACTACCACTAAATAAAATACAAAGGTTTCCAGCACTAAAAAGCATAAGATTTCATGTTATACAACATAATGAAAAGATCACTAAAAAGCAACAACATCTTTGGGATTTGGATAAATACAACTGAAAGCCTGGTACATTTATGGGATACATGTTTCCCGAACCTTGCAAGAGTCACATTTAGGTTCCATCACAAAAGGGAGACAATTACATCTCCCTGTTTGTACATCACAGATTTCCGTGCTGTTTGCTCCATTTCTATAACACCTACAATCTGAGTAAAGCAACAAATTTCAATAAGACAACAAAAAACAATAACAAACTTCTTCACAAACTGCAAGCTTGCATGCTTACACAACAGGACTGTAGTCATTTGATGTTTACTTTAGAAGGCAACTTTTCTCATCTTTGGGGATACTAAACTGCAGAAATTATTGCATGACTAAGAATAGATTTCCAAAATGACTGAACACTTCAATTCTTACAACTTTCTAATTATGCTTGATAATTGCTACCTGGATTTCTCACCAGTGCTAAAGGTGAAGACCTGACGATACATTAGTCAACTTCTGGCAAATATGGGTTTTATGCCTACTATTGCTATAAGCTTTAACAAGAACCCAAATAAGACAGAAAATTTATTTAGTTACTGTGAATTGTTTAAAATAATTCAAACTGATTGAGAACTTGTTCTCACCGTAACATCCACCCTGAGAATAACCATAGTGACCCTCCTGGCAATTGTCACAAGAGCGACCTGTGACCCCTGGGCGGCAAACACACTGCCCAGTGACTGGGTGACAACGATAATCAAGAGACCCTGTACGTGAGCAATTACACTCTTTGCAACCACTCAGTACGTCACCGTAACCTGCCTACAAAAAGTGCATACAATATTTAACATACCACCCATTTCTTTTCTTTCACCTCAACTAAAATATAAACTTAAATATATATGTAAAAACTTAAAATGATTTTTTTTCCGATTAAGTACAATAACAAAACTTTACGTCTTATAAAAAATTAATAATCTGACTTTCACTTCAGAAATTTGGATATATACTGGCAAACGTTCATTACTTGATTCAATATACAATGTATACACTCATAGAGGGAAGTGTTTTTGTACTTAGAAAATTTAGAAAGCATTAAAATTGTTAATTTTGTGACCAGATGAAGAATGTGAAAGTTAAAACAGCTGTGTCCAAGCTTGCTTGATGTATGAATAGCTGCAAAAAGCTTCAGTTCATAAGCATTTTTTTTAAAAGCTTCAGAAAAAAACAACATTTTTAGCTGCAAAAACCTAATAGCAAAATTCCTATACAACAGTAGTGATCATATATTCTGCATTTCTTTCTAAAAATTACAACACCATTTATACTAAAGAGTGGTATGACTGCCAAATGATAATGAGTGTGAATGTGAAGTTATAAAGTTTAGTGAGACAATTTTCCAACACTGACAATAATATAACCAAGAGCATGCTTTGTCATCTATCCATTACCAGGTAAAATAATCAACCTTCATTCCCTTAAATCCATGAGAAAACATATCTGCTCCAAAGGACAATCTGTTTTGAACAAAAGTTTAATCTACTATTTATCTATACACCCGTAATTTTCTCTTATAATATTATATGTATGACAAATTTCATTCTATTTCTTAAATTCAACCGGCGTAAAACGTTACTGATT
>JAFMSR010001846.1:0-25017 GCA_022818135.1 Saxidomus purpurata | reverse complement strand
GGAGATTGATCATGATCTGACTTCATTACCATGGAGATTGATCATGATCTGACTTCATACCCACGATGACTGATCATGATCTGACTTCATACTCATGGAGATTGATCATGATCTGACTTCATACCCATGGTGACTGATCATGATCTGACTTCATACTCATGGAGATTGATCATGATCTGACTTCATTACCATGGAGATTGATCATGATCTGACTTCATACCCATGGAGATTGATCATGATCTGACTTCATTACCATGGAGATTGATCATGATCTGACTTCATTACCATGGAGATTGATCATGATCTGACTTCATACTCATGGAGACTGATCATGATCTGACTTCATTACCATGGAGATTGATCATGATCTGACTTCATTACCATGGAGATTGATCATGATCTGACTTCATACCCATGGTGATTGATCATGATCTGACTTCATACCCATGGAGATTGATCATGATCTGACTTCATACCCATGGAGATTGATCATGATCTGACTTCATACCCATGGTGATTGATCATGATCTGACTTCATTACCATGGTGATTGATCATGATCTGCACTGTTCATTATTAAGCCACCATTTCTTTACAGAAAAAACTCTTTAATCAAACAATGGTTCTGTACAAATTGAAATATAGACACACCTTTTTAAGAAGATTAGCAAGATAAGGGATGGGTTAATCAAGTTAAGGATAAAATATTTTCTAAAACCTACATCTGTATCTCCTTGTCTCTGACACTCTGATGCATGTCCATAACAAATACACTGGCCTCCAACAGAAATGTCTTTTATTGAATAGAAATACTGAAATGGAAAATAAAACTCCCAAATTCTTTTGACTTGGCAAAAATGAGTACCTTCTATAAAGATGAATATGAATAAAAGTTAGAATCCCATGTGTGTGAGCAGCAGAATTATTATTGTAAAAGTGAGTTATTCTTGCATTCTCAAAATTTCACAATGTATAATTATGTTATGGTTTGCAAGATTTACCAACCATTTAAAATGTCTTCTTGATGTACAAGCAACATAGATTTACTCTATATAAATGTCTTAATAACTTATCAATGCAAAGAACATTGTAATGTAGAATGACTGTGATACTGAAAAGGGGTTCTGACTTACTCTTCTGGTAACTGAGGGGTCAAGGTTGCGTGGATCTCTGGCCTGTAAACTCATCAGGTCTGCATTCAGAGTCCGAATCTTCTGAAAACGTAATCTCACAAATCGCGCTGAGGTAAAGTCCTGTAACAGCAATTAATGAAGTTTATCATGTGTAAACCTCAACCAAGGTCATAACACATGCATACATTATATTGCATAGAAGATTTCAAGATAATAATGTAACTGATTACTGTTTTTCTCAGGTTAATGGAAAATTAGCAGAAAATATTAAAGATGATTATTTTTTTGTACATCTAGAATTGTCCGTTTTAAAATACATGTATAAGAAATGCCATATAAGGTTGTATGACTTATAAAAATGATTGACTCAAGGACAATAAAAATTGCTATCATATAAAAAAATGTATAGTATCGTACATGTGGTGTATAAACATTATATATTGAACATTTTTTCTGAAGAATATAACTGTTTTAATGATTGACACAGTCACCAGTTTGTAACAGTGAATGAGTATTTTAACCAACACAACCCAGTGCGTGAAACCACAAGTCTATTTTGATGTTTTTGATTGCCATGACATAGATAAAAAGTAAACATAGAAAAAAGTAAAAACCACACATTTGCACTGAAACAACCTGTATCTATGACAGGGTATGACCCTCATCTTGCCCTTAGAGACCCCCAAAAAAATCAAAGATGAGTTCTCCAGCAAGAGGATGAGGCCATTTATTGCAAGTGAGCAACTTTTATGGCATTTTACATCAACATGTGGTTACTTTGTGGTTTTGCAATAAATGGCAAACCACTTTGGAACTACTTCAAAACACAAGAGGCAGAGAAGAGAGCAATTCATGCAAATATTAAACACTGGAGGCTGACGGCTCTGATCTCCATTGAAAGTGTTCAATTGAAAACAACTTTTCATCCGGGATCATAATAAAAGGCTTTACCATTACACTTCAAAAAAAATATTTAAAGCCCAGTTCGTGTACCTACACATAAGAACTGTATTTACAAAAAATGTAAAATATGCAAAATGAAAGAGATACTAACATGTTCAATTAATTAACTCATTTACTATGCTGAATACTTAAAATTGTTCAATTAAGATGCTAATCATGAAGAAAGAAGATTATGTTGAACATTTAATGAACAACATATGTAATAAAGGAAGCAAGCAGGATATTCCAATTTGAGTGTAATCATTTAAAATTTCTACATGCTATACTGTTACTCATACAAATATTACGTGGTATATTCAACTTACTAGAAGAGTTTTACTTGGAACAAATATTCCTGGTCTTCCATTGGTCAAAGAAATGAAAATCTGAAATAGTACAGAAAATAACGTGAAAATGAAACATGATTGAGCTTTGCATAAAACTGACCACATTGCAAACACCGATTGATTTCTGGTTAAAATGTATGCATATAAAGTATCACGATAAAATGAGCAAAAGCACACTCTAGGTGGATCATTGTTTGAAATCATATAAGGATTTAATATATCATTTTGTTTATATCAATTTATCCTCATTAAAAGCACAAATAATGCAGGCCTGATAGCTTAATACGAGTACATATAAATGATCTTTAAGTTACTTTATGCCACTTGCTCATGTGGTTTGTACCAGAAATGTAATATGCTAGTGGTTGGTAAAAAAACAACGCGTACCAGGTAGATCTTCATATTTCTGTGACATTAATGTTTTATATAAGTTAATTTACTTCTCCGTTCTCTACTGGGTTGAGCTTAGAGAAGTATGATGTGCATCGCACTTCGTCGTCTCTGAGGTAGTCATACGAGGGTTTCCCTGCCACTGCTGGAACATTGTATAGTCTTTCACAGTCATCATCTATCGTGGTAAAGTAATGCCAGGGTTTGTAGTAAACTCCATCCAATGATTTCTCTAAGATCCAGTTGCCGGGTCTAGGTGCATTTGCTGCTTTCACAACTACGTAAGCTACTTGATAGATCTGAAATTAGTGAAATAATTTTTATACAACATTTATATCAAAAGAACAAGAGAAATCAATCAAGAGAATTCAATGATACATCATGTGTCTATCAGCAACATTCTTTTACTATAATGTAGATTGACATTTCTTTATATGAAGAACAGAGAATAAAAGGCATAATTCTCTCAATTTTATGCCACTACAGTCATTTTGACATCTCTTACTTTTTTCATACAAGAAACTTGTTTTATTTTCAGTTATCAAAATTCTTTCAGCATCTTTGATATTTTCAGCATTTCCGCTTCAACATGTGTGGTATCATTTGATGAAAAAAAATCAGCAGTTCAATAGAGTCGCTAGTTTTCACCTGCCATTCATGCTAAAAAAAGTAAGTTCTTTTCGTGGTGGTCTAGTCTGTTTATGCGAGGTTCTTAAGAGTGATGTAATATGTCCCCTTTTTTAAGGTTGAAGTATACAATTTCAAATTAAAGAATAATTTTGCACAAACATCTAAATTTGATAACACAAAAACCCCAAATTGTCACATGAATGCTTGCAAAAGAGAACTCTGTTAATGAAATGGGATCTAAATAAAATACTATTCTTCTCTTCACAGCTTGTAAAATTCTTCATCAAACAAAGCTAGCTCACAATGTCAGTAACATAAATCTGAAAACCATATGAGTATAAAATATTTTATTGAAATCTTTACAGCTATAAATTTTTGATTTTTACATCTGATGTTGAGATTTATCAGGCAATAAGGTAAACAATTACATGTTGTCCTTAGAAAATAAAAATTTACAAATGATCTATAATCAAAGGTGAGATTTCTTTGCAGGAAGCTACTCATTTATAACACTGAGTCACCAAGAAACAAAGGCTATAAATATAATATATATTATATAAAAAGTTCATAAAGATCAGCTGGCTATGAAATACAAAGACAAAGTCTTCTAAATGATCCTACAGCCCTTTTATTAAAGGGATGGAAAAGGTATAGGTGTAAGCAGCTTAACCTGGATGTTGCAGGTTTGAACCCAGAGGCCCTAAATATCCTAGTAAGGCACAAGCACAGGAAGCAGATTTGAGTAACTAAATAATTTCTCTTCACAATCAAGCTAAAATGCTTTGGCAATAACAAATAAATTCCCATTTTTTCCTGATATAAAACTGTGCAATTTGCTTCAAGACTGAAGTATAAACATGTGCATTTTGTATGCACTTTCCTCTGTCTATAGTGACAATAGTATATGTGTCCCCATATTATCACTATAGACAGAGGAATATTACTAAGGACATATTTTGTGACGCTATTTTTTTGTGGAAAAGATCTAAATCTCCTCATAATTAATGCAAAATACACATTGTATAGAAAACTGGTCCTATTTGATACCCCAAGATAGTAAAGCTGTCTTGGCTGTATTTTCCGCTATCTGATCATCTGATGTAAAATAGTCAACAAGTTGAATTATAGTAATATTAGACCCCATTAGCTTCTGAACTTTGTTTAGTTAACTTTAAATCTCCTATAAAGAAAACCAAGATGTCCGCCCCTATGTCTTATGCTGAGGGAAACATGGCTGTAACACAACCTTCAATCCTTAAATCACACCTGAGGAAGTACTGAAATATCCCTTAATAATTTATAGCTACAAAAAAAAAAAGATCAAACTGTGTGTCTATGAGAAAGGCACATCACTGAAGGAACAAGCACCAGGAGTCAAATGGCAGGGTCTAATAAGTAATCAAGAATTGTATGCCATGATTGCTGTTTATTTAGATCAAAACCCAAGACAAAATGCTTAGTCAAAATGGTAGCCTTGGTCAGTTATCATGAAATGTATGCAATATACTTCAGACAAAGCACATCTTTTACAGAACATGTAGTCTGTTTGTGGGATTTTGTAGTTTTTTTGCATCCTAAAAGGATAATGGTACAATCAAATGATCATGTAATGCAATATCCTGTTGCAATAGATAACTGAAAGAAATGCATGATGTCTGGGGGACCACACACTCCTGTTTTTCAGTTACATTCTTTTGTTAAATAGTCATACTGCTGGAAAACTTACACTCTGTCATATGTTACTGGATTACAGTATTAGTTATGTGTTAAGTATGTAAATATTTATGGAAATTTCAAGTTTTATAATCCACATCATAAATGGTATGATTTCCATTTGTAGCCTGTATTCAGTGTAAATCAACACTAATATAGAAAGATAAATTGTTGCTACTTGATCCTGTTTGGAGCTGTATGAAAACTGGATCAGTCATTACAATAAAATCCATTAAAGATTCATTTAGATGGTGTATGAAGTGTAAAAGTTTGAAATGAAAATATTTACCACTAAAAAAAATTAATGTCTCTTTAAATTGCTTGAAATACCATGGGTGAGAGCATTACTCTTAGGTTTATAATGGAAGTTTTTGCTGATTTTGCATTAATTTTGTTGAGTAATGTTTGTTTCATTTATTGTGGGGGACAGTAATTAAATTAGTTACATTGCAAGCAGGGAATTTACCTAAACATCATTACTAAGGGCCACTACTAGACCCCTATCCTCCCTATAAAAGTGGCAATTTTCTCACAACAGCAGTGGGGTGGGGGTGATACCCATGATCCTCAGTCAATTAGTGGTTACAGTGATTTCAATCATTGACTCTATCCAATTGGCAATGGAAGAGTGTAAGATTGTAATCTAAATCATTTGATAATCTTACAACTGCTTTGCCAATGGACTGCGGTGTAACATTTACTTGAAATTTAGAAGAACAATTGGTACAAAATCTATGTACTTGGCATTGTGTGCAACAGTTGGACAACAAACTACTAACACAGAACAGAGAAAAACGTCTCAAAGATGAATTTCCTTCAAGATTGTATTTCTATAATTCTGCAGACTTGTGTGCAGTCTCAAAACAAGATGATAAAATCCCAAGTAATATAATTGCTAACATGCAAACTAAAAAAGGAACTGATGCAAGGTGCAGCCACAATGAGATGCATATGGCAATTGAACCTACCATGTTGGACATCAGGCAATGGTTGCATGTTAATTGAATATAAATTTGGTTTAATCAAGACCTACTTGAAAAAACCATCCTGTTTAAGATAGACAAACAGGATGATGGGAAAAGCTGATAGAAATATACTGAATGAAAATGCTTCAGCTGCTATCTAATTAACTAGAGGGTGACCACAAATGGACAAGTGAGTGGGGGGTGAAGAGATTATTTAAATTTTCAGCTTGTGGTTCAGTTACTGCCGACAGCAAATCCTTAGGATATAATCACTGTTGACGACTGTAATCAGATGTTTGTAAAGGACTTTGAGTTTGATAAATCATCTGACCAGGACTGTAATTGACTGTTTAAGCACTTTGATCATTTTCAGTCCATTTAAGCTCAGTCTTCACAACAGGTGGTCAAACGGAACAACTTTTAAGTCAAAAACTAATACTGGAATACTAATAATTCAGATAACATCTGAAATCACGCCCAATTTTGCTGAAAAGTATTCTTAGCAGATACCCATCTATATACATTGGGTGTTGAAAATCAAATGAAATATAGTTCATTTTGTAAAACAATACTATTTTTATGGTTTTCTTGTATTAAGATTTGTGTAAATGAAAAACTGTTCAGGTTTGTTGGGTTTTATGACCAGGGAAGATGTAGCACTGGCGGCAAAAAAAACCTCAGTACAGCTTGGCTAGTGTTAATTATATCAGTGGTGTTATATTAACTAAAATGAAATAGAAGTACAATGTATAATGGTCTATCTATTGGAATAAAGTCTCAATTCAGTTAAAACAAATTTACATTCACAACTACGTCAGCTACTTGATAGATCTGAAATAAGTGAAATATTTTTTATACATTTATTTCAAAAGAACAAGAGGATTCAATGATACACCATGACTGTGTCCATCAGCAACATTCTTTTTCATTTTCTCCGTTTTGACTTGGCAATCTTAAAATACAACATGAGGGCCAGCATTGCCCTGTATCACTATAGTGTCTTAGTAATGTGTCCTTGGTCATGTGAAAAACAATTAAGCAGTTCAAACTGGTGAGCTAGTTTCTAATATGACTTAATTGAGATCATCAAGACAAACATTTTGACCAATCTGATTAGTAGCTGACTGATTTTGACAAAATTTCATGACTGACTTCATTTAGAGTTCCCATATTCGGTTTATCTTTGATTTAGCCCAAAATTGTTAATTTGTATGATACTATGACAGGATTTTTTATCATTGGCTTTTCTAACAGACTAAAGTATAAAATGTGTTTTTGTTTGGAACGTGAATGGTTTTGGGGAGAAAAAAAGCCTTACAAAACTCTCACTCAACATTCAGCAGGGACGGTGGCTTTCAACATGCTTAGGTGAGCTAAAACTGGTTAAATTTCCATTTCTTTTTTCATAAGCTTTAAATATCAAAGAATATAGTCATTTCAAGATTGTTGTTAAAGTAAAAGTGAAATATTCAAGATATTTATGAATATCTCCCATTTTATGAGGACATTGACCCAGTTCCTTTTATCTCTTATGACACTGTAAATCAATAGAAAAGTGCCTGACCTACACAAGTATAAGTGTATTGACATACATTTGATATAAAACTCTGGGCCACACACATGCAGTTTTGTCATACCATAATGCCATGGCTAAGCAATGCATAATTATGTCAAATTAAAACCCAACAAGAAACCACCAACAGGTTTTGGTTACCAGAAGAAGTAACAAAGTGTGCAGATATGCCTTTGTGTTTTTTAATTGGTAAAAAATTAGGCTAGATTTGATTAAATATTGCTTTAGAGTGAATACATGTATTTTAAACAAAGCATATTTGAAAAACCAGAGTTGTTGATGTAGGAGTTTAACGCCAATTCCATACCGTATTTTAGTCATTTTAACAAGCGGGGAGTTTATCTAACCATTGTTCAAGGCAAGAACCAGTACTAAGGTTCCTATTCTACATAAGAAACTGCCAACTTTTTCACATAAAGAGACATGATCCCTAGCAGGTCATCTATGTACGAGAGGTTACAGTGATTTCAAGTCAGTGACTCTTAACCCCTCCACCACAGAGGCGGCGAAAAACAGAGTACTTGCTTCCATACAATCATGTTTACCATTGTTTATGATTTAAATCATTACATAATCACAGTTGTAGGGTGTAGATTGTCACTGGGACAGTTTCCAAGTTTATGCAATTATAGTTAGTTTAACCTGCATTAGTACGGTGAGTAATTGTTTACATGACTAAGCTGGTCCCCTGCACTGCAGCCTTGTGACCTAGCTACAAACTAAGCAGGTGTCAATGTAATTACTAAATCACCTGTCAATCACCTCACTTAAAATACTACAGATCTTAGATAATAAATTATGACACCTTTGTTTCCAATATAGGAGAGATCTTTATCCTTATTTAGGTAATTAGATTTCAACAAAAGTCTTCTACAACTGTATTGTTTAGCAACAATAAAGGGTCACTCTGAGATTACTATAATGTCTTGAAGTGTATTGCCTTACTTGTAAATTTGTAGCTAATAGATCCTTGGCATAATTTGAAAATGAAATTTTATACACTTCATCAGTGACCTGAAACCAGGTAGTCTATCATAAATTACTCCTGATTTTACTACAAGAAGAATACTTTGATTTGTAAACAAGTAATCCAGTTTTTACTCGAAAAAGATGTGTTCTATTAAGAGTCAATCCTACTTTTCACAAACTTACATAATAAAGCTTTTGTACAACAAAAAATACACTCACATACATGCATAATACATCTCTAAATTGTTTCGTTTTTGGGAATTAAAGGGCAATAAGGCCAAGAGTGACTAAGGCGATTTAGCTGATTGATCCCAAAATATGGCCAGTCATGATGGGCAATGGGTGTATCCAAAGAGAAAACTTTTATAGCAGAAAAACCCATGAATGGAATGCCAATCTGCATTAACCTGTTTCCCACACATGCCACATTTTGTACATAATTAATGTTCATGGTCTGTGACACTGCCAGACATGAAACAATTACCCAGTTATCAAGAAATGTATCCATTTCCATGTTGCATAAATTAGTGCAAGCTCATATAAAAATAATGAATAATTACTTGTCCCGGCTGTAGACATTACACAGGTACTGTTGATGACATTTATTTTCATCTATTTGAACTGTGCATAGAATATTCAGAAATTGGTTAGTGTCGGTTTAGCCTGGCTAAGAAATTAATCTGGAGTATTTGAATGCACTGAAGTAAAACCTACCGCGAGTCAAACAGGGCAGGCCTTGCAGTTTTGTGTAATGTACCTGTACAAATGTGCAACTCCTGCTAAACAGTGACTTTTTTTGTTTTAAAATTTAGAAATTGCAAAAATATTGCAGAAATTTTGTTCTGATGCGTTATTTGAAAAGCTTCATTGTGAGTATTTCGTGAAATTAGTGAGCATTCGGAGCTTGACATACCTGTAGTTTTAATCGTTTAATTTTTGAGCTGCTGCCAGCACACCTTTAATGCAATTTGTTTTATCTTCAGTAATTAAATCAATGTTCCTGATAACGATCAACTTTCTGATGTATCTGTGTTCCTTCACATTTTCTTAAACTCATTAATATTCGATCACCAGCTAACAAAAAATACAAGAGGGCAAATAACTTTAACACTTAATGTACTTTTGAGAGGAAAAAAGTATGAAATCAAACAATACAAAGTTATTCATAATTTCATTGTGTACAATATTTAATACAATTTAATTTCTCTTTTCATATTATATATATCTCATGCTGTGAAATATTTGATCTTAAGTTGGGTATATTTTAGCATTTTTAAAAACATTTACATGGCAGCTACATTCAAATGTACCACCCAGTGTCATAAAACCTATTTCAGGCCAAAAATAACAAAATGAAATTAACCTGTTATAATCTTTTTAAAGATTTGATTGAATAGATCTTAATCTAGAATGTTTGAACAGTTTAAAAACTACATTTTAGTGAACTGCTTGCTGTATTTTTTGTGCTATTTACCCTATAGTCTGTTTCAAAGTATAGCTTTGATAATCTTAAAACTGGCTAATGATAGCCGATACCCCTTTGGGTTGTTATCTGTGAACCGCTTATGGTATATTGTTAAAGCCTGTCATCACCTTCAGTCCACTTTGAAGTGTTTGATAGTCTACTAACAAGAGTATCTCAAGTATAAACATATTGTCAAAGTCAAATATAAGACTCTCAAATCTTTTACAATAGGTCACTAAACTTCACTATCAGAACAATTTATGATGAAAGGCTCAAGTTCTTTCAAAATTGAGTTACCAATCTGAAATTCCTTACTGTGTCAATGCAAGTCTTGAACATTTGGATTTTACTGGGTACATAAAAAATACTAACTTTAATTGCTGCATCTTTGTATCATGATGGGTCATATTCTCAAAATAAATATCAACTGCTCTTATATATCACAGGAAGACAAGAACCAGTATTAGTCTCTTACAAAGATTTAAGTAGTGGTTCCAACTCCCAGTGAGGTTTGGTTCCCTGACAGATGCCAGTATATACTGAGTCAGCACCAATTTCAAACTTTTACATCTCTGCTAACCTGCACTGCTCGTATATATCTATTCACTCTATTCAACATTATTTATACGATGCAACAGATTTAATAGGTAAGAATGTTAAGAAAAAATTTTAAACCGCAAAATACCCATATTTATAAGTGTTCTACAAACTTATTTATGACATGCTTCACCATATCCTGGGTTCATTATATATATCTACCATACAAAATCTGCATTCTTACATATAAAGTACATGTAGATGTGTTATGTCATGCGATAACAAAATAGATAGCCTTAACTACATATTCATGTAAGCAATAACCATCTAAGTAGTAAGATTCTTCAAAACATTAAATCCATATTAAAACTGTCATACAGTATATTCAAGTTTTATAATACATTATGTATAAGTGACTTGAGCCAAGCAGCACAAGATATTTATATATGTCAACTTCATACCATACTGTGTTGTGTCTCTTTATAGCTTATAAAATATGTCCTATACAAATACAAAGTATAATGTACATGTAAACAAGGCCAGGTAAACTTGGTTTCTAATGTTCAAAACTAATTGATCGTACTTATCAACACATTTGCAAGGCAGCGGAATAACTGTGACTGTCAGGCGCATGTCCTAAAGGTTGTACACTTAGACTGCATAAAGGAATGTGTTTCATGGAAGTATATTTGACTGGAGATACAATTCTAGTTGTCTTCAAAACAGCTTCAAATAAGGGGAGGAGTGGGGGGTTAGTAGGACAGACTGCAGTGGTGCTGAGGCAAGCTCTCTTTGTACCATAACTCTATTTCTTATAAGAGACGTCTTTGAGTACTGGGATATATAACCAAGAAGTCCTTAATTAGAATGTTTTAAAAGCTGTTGAACATTACATTACTGATGAAGAAAAAAACACATCTGTATGTATGTACGTAAAATTCAGCATATTTATAATAGTTGGTTTGTACCAGTTAAAGACTGTAGATCGTAATTACTAGCTCCTTGAACTTTCGAATGTTTTCCAAGCCTAAAGAAGAAATGGTGTCATTTTTGGGTGAGTTTGACATACTGAAGAGTTAGCTTTTCTTTACATTAAATATCAATTAATGCAGCCAATTTTATATATTCAGCACATTATATCAATAAAACCAACAATTTGTGAAAATCAAATATGTTAATTCATAACTGTTAAAAGGTTCGAAAGCAGTATGAATGAGATTTTAAACATTTTCCTAAATCAACAGACTAGTTCGTATATTTATACAGCAGTATTTTAACAAACACAGAATTCAGACATTAATCAAATGTAAATTATGTACACATTCCTTTTGCACACAATGTGGTTTTTAATCCCTACAAATGTCTGGGCCATCTGAATTGCAGTTTAATTTATATTCAAATGTGAACTTGACGCCTGTATGTACTAAAATATATGTCAGTGTATGCAATCTACTAGCTGGATGCGTGAAACTTGCAAACAAGGAAATAAAAATGAACAGAAATTTTCAAATATCGGCCAAGGCCTGAACAAGAAAAACTATATATAAGTGCAATTAACAAAATCAGTGGCATTGGCAAATATTAAATGGTATCCTGGTTGAATGATCAAAGGAAAACAGGTAAATTTTAAGATCTTCAAGCTCCACTGAAGTCAGGCAATCATTACCATCGCAATCTGATAACAATCTTCTATTGTAGCAGTAATTATTTATACATTTATACATAATATAAACAGAAATAAACCTCAAAATCTGACAAGTTATGATCTATGACTATGGCAAATGTCTGTAACAACAATATTTATAGCTTTGAAAAGAAACAGCTGATCAAAATATTTCATCAGTTTGTCTTCCATTAAAATAACAAAGTTACTAAAAATGCTACAACTATTTCTGAAAACACTTTTATATATTTCCAAGTGTGCATTTCAAGTGCATAATACAAAGTTTCTATATGTATCTTGAACATAGTAAATTTAGTAGTAAAGTACTTCAGGGTAACAGCAGATGGACAACCCCAAACTGGTTACCTGGTAACAGGTATGTTTCATGTTCTGGGCTTTGCTTTCTGGTGTTATTCATGTTTAATTTGTCTTTTTAGTTTGTATGTCTCTTGCATTATTTGGAAAAAAGGTATAAACATGTTATATAAAATAGGTCATATTATGGACTCAATGTTTAAGCATTACTCTCATTCACATTCTTGTTGCTATTTAAAGATGCATGCATGTGTGAAAATCAATTTGCTGTGTGTCTGTTTGTTTGAGTTTGAAATGTGCTTATAGAGCACTTTCTCGGTAGAATATCTTTTTTTTTTCGCTCCTTGTTTTTTTATGAATCTTGCATCCAAAAATGCTTGGTCATGTCTCACAAAGTTTTACAGTTTGCAATCTTTGAAATTTATTCCAGTACCAATATCTATTTCTTATCATTTTCTTTTCACTTACTCTTAGTTAATTTTTATTTTTTTAAGGCTATACCTTTATGGCTCTAAATCAATTAAAAGCAGTAGAATAGTGTGAAATCAGATTCTGTAATTCCATATGCTCAGAATATAAATGGAGTTGTATTTCAAACTCTAAATGTGAAACTGAAACTTGACAGCTAACATGTTATAATTTTGAAGTAGACCACATCATCGTTTTACCATTCAAGGTCACTGCATGATGTTGGAAAAGGCTGGTTCAGTGTTGAATTTATTCATAAACCATTTATGTGAATGGCAATTTTGTACAAAATCATAAATCGCATTAAGCAATCTTTGACTCTTAACTGATTGACTGTGTCCTAATCATGGGTTACTTTTGTTACAATGTCAGTGGTACATCATTAAGACTGTACACCTAACAAAAATTAGGACATTTCTTGTCATCTTTCAGCTAGTGTATCGTTTGTACTTTTTTTGGGGTTGAAATCTCCCTGCTGATTTTAAACAAACTACTATTAAAGAGAAATGGTTATGAACTTCTTGTCAACTGAAGACAATAATGGAGAATGACCAAGTTTTCAACACATTTACAATATTTTACTGATTTTCTACTGATTTTCTTCTTTTGTCATGTGTTTTCCTAACCAACAAGGTTTGGAAATTATATGGCAAAATAGTTACTTGAAGCTATGCCTGTGCTATAGACATAATTTGAAGGCAATTGCATTTCAGTTGTGGATTGTCCTTAAAATGAGCACAAATTCAGAGGGTTCCTGGCCCCTTTCAGTGGTGTGTCCAGAAGTATTTGTCATATGAACTCATGCATGTGCAGTTATGATTCACAAGTAGGAACAGTAGGTATTTCAGACGGGTCTATGACAATACATCGACAGACAACTCATCGACACGACAAATCACCAACACAACAATAGATCGACACGACAACTCATCGAAATTTACATCGACAATATCGACAATACTTATTATCCAATATAAACATATATGCATGGCATATCTAAATATTTTAAAGTAACATGAAGATGATGAATATTTTAAGTTCTGACAAAAAATGACTAAATACTTTTTGAAATGTTGGCAACGATGTCTGATTCTATCTTTGTGATTCAACATAACCATTCAAATTGCAGTGCGACAATAGACCTACGCGACATTTCGATGAGTTGTCTTTCAGTGAGTTGTCGTGTCGATCTATTGTTGTGTTGGTGATTTGTGGTGTCGATGAGTTGTCTGTCGATGTATTGTCGTATACCGTTTCAGATATGTTGTGTGATAAATTAACAAAATAATTTGAGTAGTAAAATATTCACAAATCTTTCAAATCCCTGATCTCTAACAATTGCGAAAATTTACCCAAACTTGCACCCATATAAGTATTTCCTAATTTAAAGTAATCAGTGCTCAACAGAGAAATGTACTACTTTACATAAAATCTTAAATGTAACTCTGACACTTACTACAACTTAATACAATGTTTATTGGCCCTGTTTGAGGGTCTCATTAAAATCTTCAAACTATTTGACATTTAACAGTTTATAATGACAAGTAATGAAATAGCAAAACCCAAACTGTCTTTTCATTTTTGCCTTTGTTTTCTTGTTAACAGCTTCGAAACGTTTTATGAATGACTCTTTCAAAGGACTCAGCATTTTATGAAACACCGAGTTTCTAAAGTTTGGAAAATTTGTAACAATACTGGGCTCAAATGTTTCACCCCCAATTAAACCCATTAATAAAATTGCTAGTTGCAAGACATTGTACCCTATTCCATGTTAAGGTGTTTACACCTCAAAACACCGATTCTTATCTAATGTCAAATTATTTTGCCATAAAGTTTGCTTTCCTTTCACAGCGTAATGACAAATATTTGAAACTTTTGAAAAGCCATACACATGGTTTTAATATTTAAGTTAACCATATGTGGTCAGGTAGAAAATCACCAAGTTTGGACAATGATTAATTATAGGACCATCTCTGTCCCCACATAATTAAGACCCTTGACAGCCCACTGATCAGGGCTTTTAATCATCAGGTTGTGAACCTTTCAATTTCGGAAAAAAAAAAAAAAATGATGTTTCATAAAATTGTATCAAATATCTTCATGTTATTATTAGTGGATGAAATGTTATTTTTCCGAGATATAGAAGTAAGCACATGTGGAAAATATTTACCAGTATCAAAATAGGATGTGATTTAAGTTTTTATGCGTAGGTTGTGTTGCTGAAAAAGGAGAACTATTTTTAAGACACCCCCATACCATTTTGACTGCCCTGTGCACATCTTCATGTACTGTAGGTGCACTTCAATTTATGTAGAGCTATTTTAATAATATTAAGGAGAAGAAGTACTGATGTTTTTGTTTTCGTTTTGACAGGTTAGCACCAAGGAGAGATATGCAATCAAGTACTGGGTACTTTGCAAAACCAGTGCAATAATGAAACACAGGTCGTTTTAATTTTTCACAGGTGTCAAAGATTTCCTGATAAAAGTTTCCTATAATTAAGACATAAAATCTAAACTTTAACATTCTTTTAGCATAGCAGTACGAAATTTTAATAAGAATACTTGTTACAGCTGATAACATAAATCATATTGTAAAAAAAAAAAGAGTCTATTTTACACAACTAACTAATGCATCAAGGTACCGCATAGGCCCAACTTTTTCAATCTTTTTTCTAATAAAAGAAGTTATAAAATAATTAATGTGAAGTTACAGAAGTTGGTTACTACTTACTTATGTGATTGTTGGGTGGTTACAAACCTGGTAGAAACCATCACAGGGTTGTATAAAGAAAGTTTTAATTGATTCTTCAAGATGAAAGTTAGTTTGAAAAAACTTTAAATGTCAATCACTGACAGGTGGACCCATTTATGTGAAAGTAGTTATTCAATTTTCTGTGTCAGGATCCCATCTATCATCATAATACAGTCAGTAGCCTATCTGATCAACCTTTTGATTTATGTTACTATCGATTTCAATGTAACACAAATATTTTACCTATCTTTATAAATCATGTAACATGATTCAATTAAGGATATTGTTACCTTTTAACAGCTACTTTTTATCAGTGAAATAATTACCTACACTCGATTGAAATTCAAGCCATCTGTATGACTGTGCCTATATGTAACTGGCATAGATAAATGGACAAACTACATGGGCATAAATACCAAAACTGGTAAAGTGAGATAATTTTATTCTGGTTTTCCATTGTGCCCCGTTATTATAAATTGGATGAAACCCCAATAAAATTCATTACAACACAACAATTAGCTTTAAATTACTGCCACCAGGTCAAATGGTAGATATTTATTTAGACATAAAAATAGCCCCCAATGCTTCAGATTTAACTATGACTCAAGTAATGCTCAATTTTTTGTAATAGTTTGTGGCATCAAAAATGACCTATGATTCCTTCAGTAACCTCAACATTCATGTGAGCTAAGCTTTATTTAGGTACCATAAACTGTATCTGAAAGATTTTTATGTTAAGTGGGATGGGATGTGACAACAGACATTGTGATTCTAGTATACTGCCCCACTTCATTAACTTTTGAAGTGCGGTTACAGTAATAGCAGACAAATTTCAAAGTACAAATAACATTCTATATTTTAAGTTTTGGAAATAAAAGTGGCCATTTACCAGTCCATCTTTATTTCTAAGTTTTGGAAATAAAAGTGGCCATTACCAGTCCAAGGTCGAGTGTGAGAGTGACATAGTTATATTCCCAACCATTGTTGATAGATGGGCTCTGCCACCAGCGGTTGCTACCATCTATAGCATATTCAACTGGATGTGGTGCTCCAATCTGGTCTAACCTTCCTGCCCCAGCACGTGCGTTACAGTAGTCACAATGGGTGATCTGTGGCATTAGATCCACGTGTTCCACGAGTTTGCAAAAATATTCTGTTCCATCTACCCCGCATGTTGCATTAGCTGTGATTCGTGCCCTTGTCGCCAGATTTAGGATATACGGAAATAAACCCTGATTCTGCTCAGCTGTGGAAATAAGAAAATAGTTTCATTATCAAATACTGCACAAAACATTTTTATGTTCATAAAATTCTTCAAACAACACTAGAATTAATTAAGACACAGTTAAAAACAGCTACAAACATACACTATGAAGCATTTTACCTCTGGAATTTTAACAAGAAGCATTTTACACATTTGATAAATGATGCACTTAACAAGCACAAAAACACAACAGATCTGCTTTATATAAAACATAGAGCTGAAAATTGTTAGTACTATTTTGACATGGGGTTAGAAAAAAATAGGTAAGTTTCCTATTTCATACAATTAATGGTTAGCAATTGACCTTAAACAATCTTACAGTTTAATATCGGGTAGCCAGTTAATTAATACTTTCTTTCAGTCCTAACTTCTGTGGTCAAAAATCAGTGTCAAAATTTCAAGTGTTTGGTGGTAAATAAATGCGGTCAGACACCTTTGGCTGAGGTATCCTACACCTGATCTGTCAAACACTGGTATGACTTTTCACTGCTGTTGGTATGATAGACCTCCTGTTTGCTTGTAAATGACCCATCTCCAAACAAAACACACTGTCATATCAAGCATAAATTGTTTTCTTTTCTGACTAGATGTTATTGTAATGAAGAAGGAACTTCTTGTGAAGTATTAGGACATTTTTGACTGCCAACAAAATCAGCCTGCAAGTTTTACATCTTGTGTTTGGAGTCAAAATTTTCAAGAATGGTGAAGAAGTAAGAGTTCCTATGGGTTGTGAAGTGTGTGTATTGACTACTTGCCATTACTTTCTTTTTAAGGAAACACTTTAACTGCCATCTGACCTACCTGAATAGGGCATTTTAAAATCATTTAATGAATTTTGGCAGGTTTGTCTCTCTGATAACAGCAAAGTGGCAAATATTTACAACAGCATCTCTGGGTCAGATAGTTATCAGGGGTTAGTTAAGATTAATTTAAATGTTAATATTAATTAGAATAAACATTGTTACCTTTATAAAACTCAGTTAATTATATTATTTTAAAAATACTTTCACACATCCCAGCAGACCCTTTTGCTTACTAATAAACTTCCAAGGATCATAAAAAATACTAATGACAGATCAGACCTAGCTATGCTTTAAAGAGGGACAGATATGTTCTGGCAAAATCACCCTTCTCTTAAAATATCCAATCCCTCGCCCAAGTTTAAAAGTTCCTTCCATTTTTAGGGCTTCCTGTGCTAAAGAGCACAGCTTATTAATACATTGAACAGAAAAGGTAAAACCTTTGTTTTAAAATATACAAGAGAAACATACATACTACATTTGAAAATAATTATACATAATTAATATACAGGTGCTAAATTAATAACATGTAACTGAACATAACATTTTGCTGTGCACAATAAGAATTTTATGGAACAATTAACATGCAAGTATGTATGTTATTACCAATAACAGAACAAATTAATCAAAATTAAATTTAATTAAACAACAATGCCCACCAGCTTACCGAGAAATGCTTCAAGCTCATCTATAGATCATAATAGTCTTATTATACATGTACAAAATATATTCATTCAAGCTGCGCTGTGTGCAAGCCAATGTCTTGACAATTCAATCAACCTTTAGGCCACACCAATTTGATTAATAGTTCTTCGGATTTTTTCACTAAAAAAATGGGGCAGGCGGGCGAAATTTTTATTTTTATTTTATTTTTTACTTCTCAAATTTTCACAGGGCGCAGTACTTTTTTATTTTTCTTTTATTTACTTTTGAAATTTCACATGCGGGGGCACATTTTTAAATATTTTTATTTACTTTTTGAAATTTCACATGCGGCGGGCACTTTTTTAATTTGATGTTTTGACCTTTTTTACTTCTCAAAATTAGAAGGTCCCATGTCAGAAATAAATCACATATACCTATCTTTGTATGTAATTAGTACAAGAGCTGCCAGTATTGCGTGCCATTAAAACAAAAGTTCGCAGTACAAAAATCTAAAAGGATCTGTATAAACAAAGGGTCACAAGTAGCACGATAGTAAGTCAAGAGTCATCAAACTTGATTGTTTAATAAATTTTTAAATTTACAAGTAGTTGGGGGGGGGGGGGGGGGGGGGGGGGGGGGGGTTTGGGGGAAAAAGGAAACAACCACAAAAAAAATAAAAGGAAATTTAAATACAAATAAAGAAACATTTTAGGAAGGAATACGTTTTGAAACAATTATATTTAAAAGATGATTTTCACCCAGTGATACTCTAGGGGCGAATCCAAAGGAAATAGAGGAGGCACAACTACCGTCTACCGTGGTTAAAAATTACGGGTTTTTTTTAAAAGGTATTTTCATTTTTGGGTTTCTAGAAATTTTGTAACTTCAATAAAATAATTAAATAGTTGTCAAATACTTTATTTATGCCGAGTTGTTCACCGGTATCACCAATGAATCACTGGGGGGCGCCGGTTTCGGGGCAGCGTAAGTGGTCAACGGTGACAATTTAAGTGACCAAAACGTTTTCAGAGTGGCCACGCCACCGTGTCTGGTAACCAATTATTTTGTGAGCGGTGACCTGGTGACAATTGGAAAGATCAACCCTTGCGGGTACTGTGATATACAGCGATCTACCGAAGGATTTTCGCTGGGGGGAATCGTGTTGTTCTGTGAACGCTTGAATTTGAGACACTTGCAACAAAAAGGTTTGAAATGAACCGAAAGTATCTGAAATTAGGACGATTTTTTGTGCATGTAAATAAAATTTGATTTCTGACGGACATGGGGGGGAGTCTTTTATTTTATTTCCACTTTAGGATTTTTAAGTAGCGGAAAATCCGACGAACTATTAATCAAATTGGTGTGGCCTACCCCACTAACTTTCTGAAACAGACTAGACTAGTCTATCTTAACAGTTATTGGCTAAAGGAATGTTCACTGTAAATTTACAGACTGTACAGTGACCAGTGTAGATCATGATTCCATTGCATGGATGTGCTGGCTGATCATGATCTGCACTAGTCAGAAAGGCAATATCATTAAAAAATGTGCCAACAGTTAGGCTGGGTCAACGTTAAATATAGATAAATACAGACATTAAGCTTTATGGAAATATTAAAAAAACATGTATGTATTTCTGCTACCATGTCCCTGGACTTGTTTTGAAATACCTTAAAGAACAGAACAGATTAAATTGCCCAGGTTGATCTGCATTCACACTGGTCATAATTTGTGTAGACCAAATGTTGGTTTTCACACAGCTGGGCTTATTTTATCCCTTTAATAAATTACTGTTCAGAAATGATGAAGCTTATAATTTAACACCTGAACAGATCACCTTTTTCTTTTTTTAAAGACTGTTCATACTTTAAAGGACTAAAGGCCCTTTAACAGCAGAAATCTTAAGGATCATTATGTTCATTGCATAGCAACAAAAACTTTCATCGTTCATCAAATATAATCTTTTCTTTCAGATGAAAATAATTACATGTTTTTACCTTGTTGGAATATCATGTTTTTATTTTATTTTTACTGAAACATTGCAGTCCAGTTGGACAGGATGCTGTTTTGCATTTATGTATCAAACAATTAAGACATCATTAACTTAAACAATATACTTCAAAAAGTTCTATTGCAACATATTTCATTCCTGCAACCACTGTGGCACTAAATTACAGACTACAGCATTAATACCAGAACAGACAACACTCCACAACCAATGTTTGCATTCCAGTTGGGTCAAAGTAACTTCCTTCACAACAGGATCTTGTTACCCAGTATCTTTGAAATAATTTTTACTCCAACTTGCAGGTAATAAAAAACAGTGTGCACCTGATAAAACCTGGCCTGCCAGACTTCGAACATAATCAACTCCACAGGTTCTTTAACTCAGAATCTTCCTCGATATTCAATCATGTCAGTTTAAATCATAATTTAACTCTTGAGAAATAAAGTAAGCACACTCAAGGTGCAATTAACCTAATTGGTGCAAGACTGGTCTGAAATCTACCTTTTGCCTTGTAAAATGCGTACTGTAGATTAGAAACTAATTATACTAAAGATACCTGTTACCTAACATTTAAAATGCATCGGAAGTTTTTTCTTATTTTTTGAAAGGATTTCTTTCATACTACCCACCTTGAGTTCGAACTTTCACATTTATGCCTCGTATAACTCTAGATCCAGTTTTACATCTGTATTTTCCACTATCAGACTTTTGTATAGTCTCTATATGTAAATTGTAATATCCATTTGCATGGTCCCCACTTAATGAAATCCTTGACCTTTGGTCTGCTGAAAGATCAAGACTAACTGTGAGGCCCCTAGTAAATTGCCGAAATTCTGGTGGTCCCTGCCAGACTATAGGTAATCTCTTTGATGGCCTTGGACACGTCAAAGTCACTGATTCACCTTCATTTACTTCTAAACCTGAAAATAAAAAAATCAAGTTTGAAAACATGAAAATTAGAAAATTACATTTTGTCAGGTATTGCTATAATCAACAAACCCACAATATGAAAACATTACCTAGCAAATGCTACATATACCACTATGTACAAAACATTACCTAGCAAATGCTACATATACCACTAGGTACAGCTATACAAAACTGCAGTAGACTTGTCTTGCAAGATGGGTTGGGCTCCTTTGACCATCAAATTTCTCATAAATAGTTATATAGATCTATTAACTTTTGCAGTTTTTTATTTTACAAGGGTGACACACTGCGTAATCGTACCTTTGTTTGTGAGTTCAAAATGTAATATCAAGGTGTAAAAGGTAATTTCTAATTAACTTTAATGCATAAACTTGTGACATACATATACCAAGTATGTTCAAATGTAAATGACATGAAATTTGGACACAGGAACACCTGCTTTCACATCAAAGTCTATTTGTTTTCTATCTAAAAGCTGAATAAATCAGTGATAAGGTTAAAATTACCTTCTCTCTAACCTGATAGTACCATAAATTACCTTGCAATTCAAACAATCTAACAATTTTCCTATTAACTACATTGAGAATTTGTGTACATTTGGTATATATTAGGAATTCAAGACAAGTTGGCCAAATAAAAATGAAAATGGTGAACAATGACTACATTCTCTGAAAAATGAAAGAAATAAACTATAAAGTATGCAATGTTAGTTAAATTTCAACATAATTTGAATTGACAATACTGAGCTGAACCAGTCAGTTTAAGCAGCAAGGATGGCACAGTAGTGGCCACTTGAATCCAACAGGTGGCTGCTGAATACAGAACTGTATTTACTTTATAACTGACTGATTAAGTGCTTAGATCCAATCTCCACATGCATGTGTTTAACAGTATGCGGCAACTGCTATTTCTTTCTTACTTGCACCTCTTTTTGTATCAATATATTATAGGTTCGCACCCTCAGTAGTACCAATCATGTCTCTTTATGTGAGAAGTTAACAGTTTTTTTACGAGGATTGAAGTTGAGTACTGGTTATACCCAGGAATAATTGTTACGTAAAACTGCCTGCCTGTTAAAAGGACCAAGGTTGGAGCAGGCATTAAACTCCTAAAACAACAATTTTTTTTAGTTTACAGTTCAGGGTGAACTGAGGCAAGAGTTGCATCCATTTCATGCTCGGGCTTGGATTCAAACCAAGAACAGCCCATTCCAGAGACAAATGCTATAACCGCTGTATCAGGATGCCCACACCTTGTTAACTATACCAATGAAATTGAATTAAAGTTTGCCAATTTATCTGCGCTATACAGTACCTGACCGCATATCTATGCTACAGTACCCTGCTCATTTTTACAGTATGGGGGACCTGTATCTGTGCTACAGTACCTTGCCGAGTATCTGCGCTTTACAGTACCTGACCGCGTATCTGTGCTACAGTACCTTACACTGAACCGCAAAAGGAACAGCTATGTTGACCCCTTACAGTAAGATACCACTAAAGAGCAGACAAGTAGGGCAGTACCGGTAACTCATATGTGCAGTGATAGCACTTGATGCTTAATGCTCCATGAAATACAAACAATTAGGTGAAGAATAAATTTAATTTACTGTGCTGTTATTTCAGTAATGCTGACAAGATAATGTTGACAGAACATGTTCAAATTGTCAATACTCTTTAAGTGCCTTCAATTGGGACATACTTAGTTTTTCAGACAGATCCATGTAAAAGCACATATTGACCTCATTATTTTAATGTAACTCTAACAACCCAGTTTAGAGAGTCCCACTTTATACAATATTATGATAATTGACAGTCTTTTGAATGTGCAATTTTCAACATTATGGATTTTGACTCGCCTTATTATTATTCATAGCCTGTTCCTTCATCATGCTACCGAAGTGTGAAACGACAAATATAGCTCGAAAAACTTTTCAAAACATTCTTTATTAATACATTTAATTGCATTTTCAACAATTTACTACCTCAAAAAACTGCTGTCACAGGGAGTCTTTATGAATCACACATTCTTTCAATTCAAGTCACCATTCATTTCAATCTGATAATGTACATTAAACAAAAATTAATATAATTTAAAAAAAAGAGGACAAAAATGAAGAAAAGAACATCAGATGCTGTGAAAAGTTTCATTTCATTAAGTATACAATCATGTACATGTTAAAGGCGTCTGTCTGTTTGATATCAAATTAATTTATATCACTTAAGTTAGTTATTACTAAATTAATCGAATGTATATTTTTTTCCTTACATTTTGCACTTCCCTTGTCAACTTAATACTCGCCTTGGACACCCATTTCATTTTTGATTTCAAATAATCAAACTGTTTAAAACCAGCAAAAGGACCAAAGGATAATCTCTTCATAAATTGTCATTATGTAACTGTCTCAAGAAAACACCTCGATTTTCAAGATGTTATGTGTGTTGTTTGTTGCCCTTGGTGAAAATATATAGCTACACTTATAACCTGCCTGCTGCCTTTACTGGCAGTTGGAAGATGTGTGGGCTTAGTTGTTCTGATTCATCACTTATTATGATGGCCTTAGTGGATTATTTTTCTTATTTAACATTCTTAAGTTTCCTTCAATGAAACCTTTGAACTTTGAACAACAAACCACTCACAGCCTAACATGTAATGAAAATGCTCTATGTGTTGCTTTAATACTTATTGTTTCCTTTATTGTTTTATGTTTCACATCAAATGGTGAGCAGTCTTCAAACAATGATTTGTATCACAAGTTCAGAGAAACGAAAAGGAGGGTGGGCCAGGCAAACTCTTCTGAAAAGAATGAGTGATATTTCACTAATATGTAATTCTGTACATATTACAGAGTTAGTAAAATAGAGCAATATCAGCTAACTATATATTGATTCTACTGGTTTGTATTTGCGGGGTATGTGGTGAACTGTGTGGGCTTACAATTTGCTTGTACAGTAAATTGAACCACACCACTTTTCAACTGCTGTTACAACTAAGAATATGAATACAGAATGTAAGAAAATACATATATATATTTGGCTTTCAGTGATCATTGTGATAAACTGATTTCTTCAACTTGGGTTGAGTCTTGTGAAGGGTGATGTTTTACTGTAACGCTACAAATCAGTTTAATACCCTAGTTTTCTAACACCATTCAAAGGTGGTAACCTTTGATAAAAAAACCCAACACTATTTCATGTTTCTAATCTGTGAATTGTGCATGGTGTTTTAGTTGTTTTGCATCTATGATGTTCTCTTTATTAGTATAGTTTGACATTTAAGATATTGTGTACCCTTGTGTTTTCTGTTGGTTTACTTGCTGTTTGGTGTAATCCTTGATGGCATTTGGTATTTCATTATTAATATTCTCCATTTAGAAACAACCTAGATTAATGATGTTTGTTTATTTTCTCTTCCAATAATTACTGAACAAATCAGTAAACAATCTCATCAGAGGTCTTTGTCATGTTTACTTGTGGATAACCGCTGATATTTTGATACCTCTTCTCT
>JAFMSR010001845.1:0-25008 GCA_022818135.1 Saxidomus purpurata | reverse complement strand
AGGACGTTGTCTGTCCGTCCGTCTATAGCTAACACATGGTATTGACTGTTTGAGTAAAGTTTGTAGAAATATTTTACCAAAAGGAAATGTGGTCCTGGAAGTTTTAGTTCGAATTCTCGTGGAAAATTAAACCGCTTTAAAAATGTGTTCCCCGTGGATGTGATATTTTTCTAATGTATTCTGCTTACTCGTCGGCAGGGGAACTTGTTTGCCATTTGAATAAAAAGTAAGCTCGATTGGTAACCACGCCAGAAGTATAACATCTATCATATAACGATATTGTGTTCGAAACCCAATGAATGCATTTTTGTTTGTTTTTGTTTTCTTTCGCCTCCGTAGTAGTTAGAGTAAGTTGTTAAATATTACTGTTATATTACTTTTATTACGACAAACCGCCAACATTTCAAAATCTACACATCATGGGAAATAACATTTTATTTCTTTGTCTTTCTCTGTTGGCAGGCTTTGTAAATGATCTACGTCTGACCATACGTTGTTGCTGTTGTTGTTGTTTTTTTGTTTTTATTGTACAATATTTAATATTAGAATACATCAACAGCTATAGCCCTAGAAAAATGTTGGATTTTAATCTTAATCTTTTCAATCAGTGTAAAAAATCTAAAACTGCAGCAGTTGATAGTACGCAAACATACATGCAGTATGACTGAACCAAGACCATAAATTTGAAACCAGCCGGGAATTTTCGCCGACAGTCTTTCAGTAGTTTCAATGCTTTGATTATTTTAAAGCGATAGAGGGAACTAACTCTACCTTGCTCCACTTTGAATAATCTCCTTTTTTCATGTGAAATTGTGCTTGTAAAATACAAATTTACTGCAATATTGAAACTTGTTTAAGAATAGAACATATGTACTGTTTAATCGGATTGGCAACCGTATAGGTCTTATCGATGCTCTTGCATTACACTGTATCTCGCACAATTAAAAACGCAGGAAGTTTTGATTAAAATTCTACTTTTATTGACTAGCCAATCATTTTTTAAAGACAATGCTGCAATAAAAGTACATATCTGTTGAAACATGGACCGAGGATATCACTTCCCTATTTTTTAGTATAATCTCTCAATGATTTAATTGCTAACCACTACACTTAAAGTAGTAATTAGAAACAACAACACACGCCCTATTCAAAACTTCGGAGGAAGACGCCATAATATTGGTTGTTACATTTCAATTTCTAGCTTGATTTATAGAAAATTTCGACTTGTCTCAAAATAAGAAGAAACTCATATAACTCGAGAGTGTGGCCGTCTAGGGTCGAAATTTTGTTGTCTGATGTATGTTACTAACACTCGAAATCTTAGCTATGTACTGAATCCATGTCATTCATATTTAACAGCTGAATCACAAGTGTCACTGACCCTTTTGTGTTATATGACCTAAATACTTTCGTGTAATACGACCTGTATTTTGTGTAATGTGACCCTAAGTAGCATATAATGGTTTGATTGTTAAAGTACATAGGCAATAAGAATGTGCTAAATGGATCTGTTAATGAAACGTTCTGGAAGTAGACGCTTATTTGCACTGTAAGTGTATGCTGAGAGGGTTACAGCAAAGTCACTAACCGTCACCTGCACCTACAATGTCAGGAATATTTTTAGAAACTTTGCGCTGTATCATGTGGTTCATTATGGATGCCTTACAATGACAAACAACAATCTAGCCCAACTGCTATATGTGACGGCCGTCCATGTAAAGACAGACACTGTATCATGTCAGTTTGTAAAATGGGTTGGTTTTGCTGTCGAAATGTTGAGGCTAGCAACAACCCATCGATTTCATTAACAAATAAAATACAATTGCTCTTTTTCTGAACACAATATTAAATAAGATCGTGATAATATTTGGAAATATAAAAAAGGAAGAAGTAAACACGGACATTCCCATTCAAGTTACCACAACAACAGATAGTATACGGACATTCCCATTCAAGTTACCATAACAACAGATAATATACGGACAGTAAATTATTCGCACGATTAAAACAGATCTCCACCATCATATCTATAATAAAATATGATCCTGTTTTATCAGGCAATAATTCATACTTTCGTCAATAAAATGGACAGTGCAAATGAGTATTTGGGTCATACTCGAGTTGTTTTCTTACTAGAGAATATTTTGAACATTTTGAATATTTTACACATTCCATCGTGCTCAAATATCTCCTTCTAAAATGTTACTCTACATTGGAATATAATTGCATGTGTTCGTACTTTAATATAATTACATACATAATACATATAATCATATCAGCGAGTTCCTCAGTGAAGGATAAATAGGTAAATATATCATCAGTGGAATAGAGACAGCACTTTTTAAAAGAGGGGTACAATGTACCCATCAACCGAGTCATCTCTTGAAAACTCAAATCCTTGACTCGAAATTCCAATGAATCGTGTCCCAAATATAATTCTCATGATTTTATATCTTTAGCTCGAAATTCTCATGAATTATGGTCAAAATTCTTAACGCGAAATTCTCATGAAAAATCATGCCTTTAAAATTCGAAATTAGTAAAGGTTACAACTCAAAATTTAAATTCTTAACCCGAAATTTTCTAACTCGAAACTAATAAAATGAAACTATGTACGCTAGGACACGAATTCCGGATTTCTGAACTCGAAGTTTAGAACCTCTTGCAAGTGAGTGCAGGCCCACTGAACTATCAGGACACAGACGTACTAAATAGTATTGTTTATCCTATATTTGGATGACATGCGTATCCTGTCTTGCATTGGCACGTCTCATTAAGTCTAAGTGCCTTGTGACCTCAGACTTCACCTTGACACTTGGAAACCATACAATTCGAAATATTTCGCACGTCATCAAAAAAAAATGTGTTTATCTAAGTCCGATTAATGACGACATATGACTGCAATGACAGTAGTGTATGTTTGCAACAACATGTTGGAGGCGTTTTAATTAAATCCATTCTGACTAAAAGACTTTCTTTCAAACATGAAATAAACAGGGAATATGTAAAACCCTCGCAATGGACTGACTGTTTGGCGTCGATTGTCTTTGTCTATGATTTCGCAATCAATCTCAAAATGAAACTTCCTTTTTACTCAAAGCAAAATAGTTTATCATCAGTTAGTTCGGGTGTTTTTAACTTAATTTAAACGCCGTGTATCTCCCAAACAAACACCAGCGTTCATATATTCAGCGCATAGACATTTTTCTATTTCAGAATTTACTGAAAGTTAGAGGTCAGTTTTTCTTTCAAGGCAGATCCTTACGTGTATTAAAATTTAGCTTAATTCAATTGTGTTTCTGTTTATCCCACGCGTGGAAACAAAAAGAGAGAGATTCAGTAGACAATACCTGAGAAGTAACTGAAAAACAACAGAAATTTCTTTCTCTAAACATTTTTATCAGTGTGCCGATGTTTCTTTCGGTAAAGATAACGGATGTAGAGTATTTCTTGAGATTGTGAAAGTCTATCATGATATAGTTCCATCAGCTTGGGCTTCGTTAAGGTTTCCCAGCGAAATAAGGTTACATGGACGGTATTGTTTTGCGAAACATTCAGATAAGCTAATTATGTGTCTAGAAACTGTTGATTATCAACATCTTTCACCTACACTTTGGGAGAAAAATTCCAATTTACTTGTCTGGGGTAGACTGGGCGTTGAAACAAACACGCGCACCTGTTAACTTGACTCGACTTGCGCCTGTCACTGAAAAGCGTCTTTTCATCTATTCAGTAATAGCGGAAAAGATAAACATCTTAATTTTCTTTTTACTGTTTTTATTGAACGTCTTCTACACAGAAGTTCGTAATTAATCTTATATTTATGTTTTGCAACGTAACTGTGTGAAAATGTGGGATTGGTCACTGTCTAATATTTTCAGTACACGTACATGGAACGCGTAGATCCGCACGTTGTACATCCGCACGTTGTTCCAAACCGTCTGAATAATTGAAATATTCAAAAATGTTATCATATGTCAAGTAACCATTGTCGTCATAAGATAAAATGCTCAATTAGAGAGTGCTGCTGTAATTTCATATGGTGTTGATATGATTATAAATAGCACGTACCCTCGTTAAACACGAGAAAATTTCTATTAAAATGTTTTTATATTTAGCCTTTGTGCATATATTGATAACAATTTCATGATCACGTAAAATAGAATCATGCATGAAAACATTGAAAATCTATGATGTTTACAGCTGAGTGTACTGGTGGGGAAGTGAACTGTTTAACTCGGTGCAGTCCGCATTGCCGTGCAGAGTGTGATGAAGATGGCACGTGTTTTGGCGGGTGCATTTCCGGATGGACTGGTCCCCAGTGTAATCAACGTAAGTTTCAAGAGTCTTGCAGAGGTGAAGAAGCTGGTTTTAGCTCACCTGAACATATATAAAACCACTCATTCTCAGGCGTATGCAACATCTCCTCTGAAACAAGATTATGGAATTTAATGAAACTTGAAATGCATGACCCCTGGAGTACTTTACCAAACTTGTTAAAAGAGCTCCATTCCATGCAGAAAATTTGTGAAAATCTTCCTACCAAAATAAGCAAGCACCGGAGCATAGACACTTATTTGTCTAGTAGTTCTGTACCATGTTTGTTCAAACCATGCACCTAATGTCATTTGCCGGTATGGTTTTGTAGTAATGTTTAAAAAAATATTCTCCTGAGAAAGAGTTGGTCAGATTTTGGTATATATGTGTGTAGGAATGTTCCTTATATAACCCTATACCGATTTTGTTTCAGAAATATTCATCCATTTAAATGTCGTAAGAATTATCTCTCAAATATGACAGCCCAGTGGGGTGTCCAGGTGCTGCCATAGAATTTAGATGAAAGTACAAAACCATCACGATCCTTCGGTTTTCGGGACCATTAAGCCGATTCTAAATTCAAAGTTAAAATTGAAAAATAAACCAGAGTCTGCTGGTCTATTGTCTTTGTGTATAAGGTATTTGGAAATCGTCAAGTAACAATAGTTTTTTGTATTTCTGTATAATTATTTCGGTTTTTTTAAATGATCCATGTCAAAACTTACAGAGCTGTGCATATCGTATTCAGTCCCGTAATGTATTGGTGTAAAATCATACTGAATGAAAGCATGAATTCGTCACAAAACCTGAATTCATCATTACGCAGAATGAAAAAAAGTCGATCATGTTGAGAGATCAATTATTGCCCTGATACCATATTAAACTTGTGTATTTCCATCTTCAGATTGCCCTGATTACCATATTAGACTTGTGTATTTCCATCTGCAGATTGCCCTGATTACTATATTAGACTTGTGTATTTCCATCTGCAGATTGTCCTGATTACCATATTAGACTTGTGTATTTCCATCTGCAGATTGCCTTCAATTATATTGCGTATTTCCATCGCAGATTGTCCTGATTACCATATTAGACTTATGTATTTCCATCTGCAGATTGCCCTGATTATCAGTTTGGTATGAATTGTCAAAAGAGCTGTGGACATTGTGAGAACGACGAGGTATGCGACCCTGTAACGGGAGAGTGCCCTGGAAACTGTGTGCCCGGCTTCGTCGGTCCATCATGTGACCAAGGTAGATCAGGTTTTTTATACTACTAGTCTAATTGATGATGTAACTGGCCTTTACCACTAGATGGTATTTTCCGCAATAAGTACTTAGAACAAGAAGTAATACTCTCTTCAGCTTCACTATTGCTGTAGAACGTCAACTTTGGAAATCATGTTTGACAATCATCCATTTTTCACCAGGGCGGACAAATCATTCACATGGAACAAAAAGGTTGATTCCAGAGGTTTATTTTCAGTCAAAACTTTACTAAATAGCCCGTTTAATGATTCGATAAAACGTGACAGTTTGCTGCCGTATTTATGGTTTACTGTGATATTATGTATTTCAATATAACCATAATGTTGCCTGTCGGCAAACTGCATGTCTCGTAAGTAAATTTCATATGAAACCTTTGTTTTCATCTATCTTCCAGGTTGTAACCCCTATTTCTATGGTAACGGATGTTTGAGCCATTGTCACCACTGCCGAAACAATAAGCCATGTAATGTTTTTAGCGGCTCATGCATTAATGGATGTGCCCTTGGCTGGAAAGGCGACAAATGTGACACTGGTAGGTAATTCAAGTACGCCTAACACCGACTATCTCACCAATCAGTCAAGCAATCGGTCAATTAAAATCAATTCATTTAAGCAAATCAATAAATAAATCAATCAATTAATCTACCAATCAATCAAATAACCAATCGATCAATCAACCAATAAGTCACTCTTCATCAAATTTAAGTCAAATAGGCTTATCGAGTGTACAACTCGAGTTTTATCAGTCATTACCATTTTAACGTTCAACATCTGTATCCTTATTTCCTGACTGAGTTTTATAAATCGATTATTTAAAAGATACCAAGTCGCAATAACAGTAAACACACAACACAAATAGTTTTTGTTATTTTTTTTTTAGTAAATTACATTAATGTTAGTTTTCTGATAAGAAGCAGGTTGCGTTTCTTGTTATTTTAATGCGAACAAAAACATATTATTTTAATAACAGGACAAAAAACAAGGCTATAAAATCTTTATAAATATCTACGCTATTTCAGTTATGTACGTTTTATTATTTTCCATTCAGTTTGTACCAACATGACATACGGTCTGGATTGCACAGAAAAATGCGGGCACTGCAAGGATAACAAACCGTGCAATCACGTGACTGGAAAATGCACGAGAGGCTGTGCTCCGGGTTGGACAGGGGTGAAATGTAATATTGGTAAGATGTAGTCTCGATAGACAGCTGAACAAATAGTCACGTTTTAATAGTGTTAAGTAGAGTGTTTAGATCTTAATAAAAGATATCTACCAAATTATGTTTTAAAAAACAATTTTAAGCGACAATTCCTGTAATGTTCTGTGAGAAAAGGTTGCAAATTATGCGAGATAACGTAACAAATATTTCAAAGCATATTATAACTATAACAGATGAAACGGTTTAATATTTTATTTTTAGTTGTAAAGGAGAAAACTTCATGATGTGTTTAAACTACGTTAAAATAAACGCCCATTTCACTTTTTTGCAACAGACGAAATACGCTAAAAGAAATAGACTGTAAGAAACTTTCTAAAATCAAGGGCTTCAGTTGTTTTTACTGGCACCAATTTAAAAAAACTCGTAATTCTATTACAAATACATTAGGGTAATTGGAAATTGGCATAATTATATACGGAATTTATTTCAGCCTGCAGCCAAGGCTGGTACGGGGAGGAATGCGACTTTCATTGCGGTCACTGTGGGTCCGAAACTTGTGACCAGGTCACCGGAATCTGTGAGTCGGGTTGTAAAGCCGGTTGGATGGGACAGCTCTGTAGAACACGTAAGCAAACGATATAGCAATTTTACTAAAAGTCCCATGATAATTTTGAATTTACGGATATAGTAAAATTAATTTACTGACATGATAATGATAGAACCATGTTCTATTCACTCTAAAACAATGTTGACATATGCCTTTCTTTCAAGAATTCAAGTCGTTTCGTCACGAGAAATTGTTGTCAGAAAGTCTCTCTTAGTTTTTGCAAAAATCATTGAAAACAATGACTACGCTTTATTTTTTACATGTACTTTTCGATTCAAAAAGCAAAGTTATGAATGTGTTTGGTACAAATAAAGCCCATTTCTGGGAAAAATTAGAGCTACTTATTATTGTGGTCCTAGGACTTAAATGACAAAGTGCATTTGTCCATCGACCAAATTTGTGACTGACATATTTCCTGTAATTTAGCGTGTGGACCTGGTAGATATGGGGATGACTGTATAGCAGACTGCGGAAAATGCATTAATAACATGTGTGACCGAGCCACGGGTATATGTACCAACGGTTGTATGGCAGGGTGGAAAGGAATCACGTGTCACCAAGGTTAGTGTCGCTGTTAATGTTCTAATCTCGTAAGAACTTCATCAGCACGTTATTCAGAGACAATGAACAGATAAAAGAAGAGAAACAGGGGACTAGGGCATTATTACAGAGACCGATGATTTTGTTATTACTTCAAGTTAAAAGTAATATCTTTCTTTGACTAAAGTGTGCAACAAAATCTTACAGTAACTTATCGGCAAGATTGAAGGTGGAACGAAATGTCTCTAATGTATTTATCTAAATATAGCCTATTTTAAGTTACTATAGTATGCATCTCGGCCACATCAGACGACAGTGCAAAAGGTCGTGCATTCAGTGCTTTAAAGAAATAACTTGATAATGGCACCTACAACTCGAACTGTTTCAGAGTGCGAAAACGGTCGTCACGGTGCTAGCTGTGGAATGGCGTGCGGGAAATGTAAGGACGATGTACCGTGTAACAGAAGTACAGGAATCTGCGAGAATGGTTGCAAGACCGGTTGGGAAGGAAAATATTGCACACAAAAGAAACCCGTAGGTGAGTCACTAAAAGTTTGTCACAAAATATATCTTACAGTTGACGATAGTGTCGTAATGCTATCAGTAAAGTAAAATATGTCCGCCTCCGTGTTCGAGTGGGTAGAGTCTCACATTTGAAAACACCGTTACCTATCATAGATTGAAGGCTATGTGTTCGAGCCCTGCTACCAGGGAGAAGGTTGACAGTTTCTTACGGAGGAAAGGCTTTTAGCACTCGTCCTTCCCAGGAACGATGATAAAGGGAACTGCCTGTCTATAAAAATGTCTGTAATACGGTTGAAACGGGTGTAAACAACAAACTAAATGCGGTCAATGCATAAGTATTCTCAGTAATTTAGAATCGATGCCTCATATATTTCAGACGGTCAAATGGTTACCAGCGTAACGGAGACTGAAGCGTTGGACATCAGAAAGCCGTCAACGGTGTCCCTTTTAGCTGTCGTGATTGTATTGTTGTTCATAGCTCTCACCGCCACTGTCATCTACTTCCTGTGTATACGTCCACGTCACACTGATATCTCCTCCCAATTAACAAGACTGTCTTCAGTAAGTTTGTTTACACTTCTTGGTCTTTTAATATCGCTTTCATAAACTCATTACGTGTGTAGTGAAGATAAAAAGGTCTGAGCAAGACTTCTGGAAATACATATCACTGTTACACGTTTAACTTTCTTCATGTAGGGATTGACGTGAGTGCACACATTTGATACCAGTGTGCATTTTGATGTGGTTTGACACTTGAATAAAATACTAAGACTGCGAATCGAAATACGGCCTACGTGTTTCCCTTATAACTTCAGACTGAACAAGGGCACATTTTTTTTCAAATGTTTGAGCAAATTGTAATTTTAGTGTGATTTGTAAAACTGGATAAAGCATATAACTTTAATTAAGTTATGTTCTGTAAGACCTTTTATTTCGCGTTAACTGTCACCGACATTACTAGTATCTTGTGTTTGTGAATTAGTTGCCTTTGAAAAAAAAAGAGAAATATCTTACTTTTATTACCCAGTACTAGACTTTCTTTCGACATAAAAGATGTTTTTGTATAGAAAACTTTCGTCAATACAGTCCAACCTCTCTAAACAACACCATCGAAGAGCAAAAACCTCTCTACAAAGACAAATGTTTTATTTCCCAAAGCAGTTATATCTGTGCGAATAAACCTCCCCAGAGCAACAACCTCTCCACACCAAACACAAATTGATATTCCCTTTGGTGTTTTTGCACTGCAGTTACAATTACGTAATCGCGTACAGCTCAACAGTGTGTCCTTATAATATGACAATAATTGGTCCTAGTGATACATAGGATGGTAGAACGTGTGGTCAGTATGGGTGTAGTCCTCATAGTATGACGTCAGTAGGTCAACTGGTCGTAATAGCGGTTTAAAAACCATATAAAGTATCGCAATTGATCAATATTAAAAGATGATTGGTCGTTTTCGTTATAGTTGGATAATTGCTCGTTATAATAGGACAATCGTTATAGCTTTATGGTAGGACACTCGATCGTTATAGTAGTGTGACTGGTCGTTATCGTAAGGTAATTGATCTTTATAGTAGGACAATCGATCGTTATAGCAGTGTGATTAGTCGTTATCGTAAGGTGATTGATCTTTTTAGTAGGACAATCGATCGTAATAGCAGTGTGATTAGTCGTTATCGTAAGGTGATTGATCTTTTTAGTAGGACAATCGATCGTAATAGCAGTGTGATTAGTCGTTATCGTAAGATGATTGATCTTTATAGTAGGACAATCGATCGTAATAGCTGTGTGATTAGTCGTTATCGTAAGGTAATTGATCTTTATAGTAGGACAATCGATCGTAATAGCAGTGTGATAAGTCGTTATCGTAAGGTGATTGATCTTTATAGTAGGACAATCGATCGTAATAGCAGTGTGATTAGTCGTTATCGTAAGGTGATTGATCTTTATAGTAGGACAATCGATCGTAATAGCAGTGTGATTAGTCGTTATCGTAAGATGATTGATCTTTATAGTAGGACAATCGATCGTAATGGCATTGTGATTAGTCGTTATCGTAAGGTAACTGATCTTTATAGTAGGACAATCGATCGTAATGGCAGTGTGATTAGTCGTTATCGTAAGGTGATTGATCTTTATAGTAGGACAATCGATCGTTGTAGCAGTGTGATTAGTCGTTATCGTAAGGTGATTGATCGTTACATTAGGATGAATGGTCGTTACAGCAGGGTGATTGCCATGAGAGTATGGCGCTATGTCATTATAGGGGGGTAATTGGGCATTAGAGTATGGTGATTAGTCATAATGGTAAGGCGAGTAATCGTAATAGTAAGGTGGATGATCGTTATATTATGGCGATCAGTCCCTATAGTATGGCAATTTGCCGTTATAAAGTAGGATAATGTGTCGTTAAAGTATAGCGATCGGTTGTTATAGTAGGGCGATATGTCGTTGTAGTAGGCAGTTTATCGTTACTACCAAGTTGGTTTGTTATTTCATATAACAATAAGAAAGAATTGGCGGATACTTAAACAATTCACGCAATCTTGTATTCCTATCCTCAAGTAAGAACTTCGTGCATTCGAAATGACTAACACCCTGGGAAAGTGACACAGGACTCATATTGCCTCAGATGTGGTGATATTTACAGTGCACTTTGCTGCCATATTTGTTAAGCAGGTCAAATTATATTTACAGTATACCTCCTATTGCACTTTTCCTACTCTTGTATAACATATCATAATTGGTGGAAAACAGTTTCCTGTACTAGTGTTGTACTTTACTGTAAAAACAGTTCTTATTAAAAAGCAACCCGCCCCTTTTTTTGGTACACTCGTTGAACTATGAGTAAAACTATGAGTAAACATACTGTATCATCGATACGATACGATTTCACAACAGTATATTCAAGAGGAAATTTTTTAAAGACGTTTTATATGGCTAAAAATGATGAAAGAAAACTTAAGTTAAAATAAAAATGATTTTTGCCCACAAATAGTGTGTACATCTATAAAAGTTGGTATGATATAATATCTGATAGATGTTTTGACCTTTGTCCAGTAAGTTTTGGGGAGAAGAACATGCTCATTTTATATTGTACCGAACAAATTGGTGTCCATAACTCTTTGTAAGAAACGCACGATGGTCAAAATAGTTGGGATGACAAGCGCAAATTACCGTATGTATATATGTCAGGGGGAGGGGGCGAGGGGGGGGGGGGGGGGGCTGTTATGCTTCACGTTCGTTACAAACTGAGGGTCGAAGATTGTATTGACAATCAGTTTTGAGAGTGACAGGAATTGCTAAATATCAGCCTCCGATGTACAGATCGTTAAAGGTTAAAATAACATCTTTTTAAAGGTACGTAGCAATGATGAAGCCGAGCCGCATCTGTACGAACAAGTTCAGTCAGGACCATGGGAGATCACAAAAGCCAACCTTGTACTGACGTCTGATAAACTGGGTCAAGGCCAGTTTGGACAAGTTCGTAAAGGTTTCATAAAAAATATACGTAGCCACAACGTACCAGTTGCTGTAAAATCTCTAAAAGGTAAGTTTTGTTTGTTTGTATACAATGTATACTTTATCGGAAACCTAAGAATGCTATAGGAAGGTCTAACCAACCAATTTGCCAAGTTGAAATTGACTGCGTTGTTAACAAGTAGCAGATTTGGTACTCATATTGTGTTGGCCGTTGTGCGCGTTTCCAATATCGACAACACGATAAGCGATCAAATGCTATCATGTTCATTACATAAGTAACAGTTTTTGACTTGTAAAAAACGGAACGTGATTATCAAAATCAGATTTTGATGTATAGAGCTACTTAAAAGAAGCAGTTTGTTTTTTAAATAACTGCGACGGTCATCTTGGTCCAGGTTGTTTGGTTATCAATCTTTTAGGTGATCTTAATGATGAATGCATTACACCACACTGCTTTAAAAGTTTGTAGACCATTAGCCATTGGGAAGAATGCTTCTGTTTCTTCATCTTCTAGAACATGTTTCTTTTACACAAACGGACAAATAGAATGCGACTTCTACAATTGTTCAACTGTTGTTACCATTTTGCAGTAAATTCATCGGAAAAAGATAAAACGGACTTCATGAACGAACTACTGATACTGAAGAAAGTAGGCTCTCATCCAAATGTCGTCTGCCTCGTTGGGTCATGTAATATTGGAGGTAAGTCGATAATAAGCAAATCACGTAATTATCTCAAGTCTAAAATTTTGTTGGAAGTATAATAACGTGTGACAGCATGTGTCTATCTGTTATTCTACGGCATGTTAAGCATAAATGTTTTCTAAATCATGATTATGCGTGTCCATGTAGTTCTCTTGTTATTTTTTACAAAAACTATATAGTAAATGATGATTATGACAACAGGTACCCAGTACGTTGCTATGGAGTACTGTAGTCATGGAGATCTGCGAACTCATCTGCGCAACCATCGGAAGCAAAAGCAGAAGCTGTACTCAAACGTACAAAATGCTGCCCCACTTACGTATTCTACAATGCTGAAGTATGCCCATGATGTTGCGAGTGGAATGTCACATTTAGCGGACAGACAGGTACGTACTGGAGCAAACGAGCGTTTCTGTTGAACTTTTGTCTAATCATCAACTAAAGCACAGCACAATGCTCCTAACTTACGAAACGAATTTCATTTTCCTCGGAATAATACATGTACATTAAACTACCAGATAAAATCAGAACGACCTTTTACGTGTAATACTCAATTTATGTAAGACATAATATATGATTTTTTGATGTGCACAGATGTCAAAACACGGTAAATGGCTAGCCTCAATATTTCGACTGCAAGACCGACCGATTTTACAAACTGATATTACAATTTATAGATGCTTGTCTTTTCGTCCGCGAAGGGCGGCCATCGTGTATAGCAAAAAGACCTGGCACACACTTAGTTGGGCTAAGTAAATGGCATAACCGGAAGAACTTGCATCTATAAATACTGTTCCTGAATAAGATATTACAAGTTATAACATAAGTTTGAAAGTAAAATATCTGATCACATCCTGTAACAATGTCAGCCTCTTAGACCTTTGCGGTCTCGCACCATCGGTTCTGTTTTTATTTCCCAGGAGTGGGCTTGAGTGACTCACTATTATTCAAACTAAAAATACTGAACTAATTTTACCACATCGTTGATGTGTATCTATTATTGGTTTGACCTTACACCGAATAAACACTATTACTTCTTTCAGATAATTCACAGGGATTTAGCTGCCAGAAATGTCCTGCTAGATGATAAATTCGTAGCAAAAGTTGCAGATTTTGGACTTTCGAAAAATGACGACACCTATGTAAAAACATCAAGAGTAAGTATTCAGGATTGGTAGAACTGATCAAAAGTTGAGCAAATACGTGAAATTATAACTTAATCTCTTAGTACGAGGACACCATTAAATTGATATTGCCTATAAGCTTTTCACGGGTGTGTAATGCATCCTTTGAAAAACGGTAAATTAATCTTTTTGGATTTGAAAATTCTTTGTCCAGAATATGCGATATTGCTAGAAATCGTTTTCTTGGCATGTTTTAGAGAAAATACTCTTCTGTACGAATATGTTTTAGAATTTACGGAGTATGTATAAGGTTTAAATTTGTTCTTATCAATAAAGTAAAGTTGTATTTTAATTGCTTGGCCTGATTGTATGAACTTTAATTTGTCAACAGTAACGTTTTAAGTACTCAAACATTCACTTTACTTCACATACAGTCTGTATACATATCATGCAATATATATGTGGATTTCATTAAGCAATCGACATCCCGTCTATATTAATCACGTGACTTCATTTCAGTCAAAAGTACCAGTGCGTTGGTTAGCCTTGGAATCTATATACAGTAACACATATACCATTCAAAGTGACGTGTAAGTATGATAAATGCATGATGTATTTACGTGAAGTTATTGTACTTAGAAGTATGTCTTCTTCGCCTCTGACACTGTACAAGTGCTTTGCACGATAATTGACGCATTTTCATGTTCTTTTTAAATATTTTCTGTTGAACTCAATTGTCATCCATATATACATATACATATACAGTCACATTTTAACTGGTATCTGTTGTGCAGAAACTAAGGTGCCGGTCGCTCAACCTCGAGCATTTGAGTTCGAACCTCAAAGGTGTCGCGACTAAAGCTTCACATACATACCACTGTCCGCAGGAGCGTCATTGGATCAATTCCAAACTTTCTTCACAATCAGACAAAATGAAGAATAACTTAGAATGTAAATATGTATGTTTGTGAATTTCATTATAATAAGTTATGTACGCGAATTTTCAGCTGGTCATTTGGTGTATTGTTGTGGGAAATTACAACATTTGGTGGCACACCATACCACGGTATGGACACTCAACAATTCTGTGCTCTGCTAAAGCAAGGTTATAGGTTGTGTCGACCCCGCCATTCAGACATGTCTCTGTGAGTATATTGTTATTTTGAACACTATTTTCCTTCCATGAAATGAGGAGACAATGGTTCAGATGCATGTTACAATGTTACCCATTTTGCTATAGATATGTTACGTTTCCAGTCAATAAACCATGGGATGTTTCCTTTCTTGTAAAATACTAAGTCAAAGGTCAAGGTTGCATCAATCCCAACATTATAGGACACAGATCACTGGATGATTTTAGCTTTGTGGATAATCTTCGTTTGTCAGCATTTTTGACTGAAGAACTGTGTAAGAAGAAGAAATAATCAAAAGAGTGACCTCTATCCTTGCATACTGATTTAATTAGGTCGAGTTCCTGAAACTGCATAAAAGTTTAACTTTGCTTACTTTTGGAATACAATGTATACTAAAGTAGAAATGAAATGCAGCAATTGTTTTATCATACAGATACACAATGATGTTACATTGTTGGCAAGAGGAGCCCAGTGCACGCCCTGAGTTCAGTGATCTACAATCCAGACTGCAATGCATGGTAGACGATACACAGGTAATTAACTACAAACATATTTGTCACATTGTTTGACAGTACACGCCCCTTATTCGGCATAATTTGAATCATGCACAAGTTTGTTTATTTAACTTTAAAAAAACCCCACCAGAATAGATATTTCTCTCAGTATAAATGTGAAGATTTCAGTACGCTTTGTGTCGTACATATTTACTAAACCTAGTTTGTACACAGGCTAATATAAGAATCAATCAATAAAATCCTTTCTGTTTTTCAGATATACATCAATATAGATGAAGAAATGGGTTACACAAACATGGAAGGAAACCTGTCAAATTAAAGATGTATTGTAGCAGAGTTCTAATGCCTGGATTATTTACAGTGAACGAACGGAAAATTTCTAAATTAAGACTTATCTCGGTCTGCAATATATGTAGTGCTTTATCACTGCATAAACTAATACATATTGTAACAGATGTCTTATGAAGTGTATGGTTTACGTGGAAGACAGAAAAAGGAATTATGAGCTTTAGTTTATACTAATTTATTTTAGTTTGATTGTGAAGCTTATTGAGTCACTCTTGAGACTGCTTCCTGGAAAAACCACTACTGGTGTCATACAAGGAGGTACGGTCGTGACCCTAGGGGGGCTCAAACCCGCAACCTCCCAGATTAGTGGCAGACACCTTAACCTCTACACCATAACTAATTTGCAGTGACTGTGGCATATAGAAGATAACCTACTGAACCAATTCTGGAATATCCCTAGCTACACTACCTGGTCAAAGTTATGACTTGAAAAAGAATCACCACATGTACTTAGGGAACTTGAGAGCAAACATTTTCCAACACTTTATCAACTTTCTGATTATTTGCCATGTATCCCCATTTCAAAATCAAAGCTTCAATTACTGGAATTTTTTCTCACATAATGCCTGGATTATAGTGATATTTAATGTCTTGTATCAGAACGCTGCATGACATTTTGATTTATTTTTTTGTATTTCCGGTGGGGGGGGGGTGTTGGGCTGGAATGCATACCCACAATTTAGTACATCAAGGTATGTTCTTATAAGCCAGATGCATATTTAAGGATTATGTTTCTTCATCTTTCATATATTGCCTAAAAAATCTGTGAATACACAACACTTTCATATGAAACAGAACTCACACAGGACCAAGCTACATCTAACCATGAAATAACAAAATTTCATGTGTGCATACCCATAGTACATGTTAAACTAAGATTTAGTCCTTTGTTAGGAAGTACATTTCTATGGTTTACTAATGGTCCTTGGCCTGGGCATTTGGTGATCATTTCAATATGCAGGGACCAGGGTCAACATGACATGGTCTTTACAAGCTGGTCTTGTTGTTACATAGCTGCTATGTACATATACATGTATATATAAGTTCAAAACGTTGTAAATAGGGAATGCCTGCTGTGTAAATTTCCACAGTGTGATTATATTTATAAATAGAATCTAAACTGTACATGTGTAATTAGATAGGGATATATATATTATATATATATATATTTTGTTTTTTAGTTATTTTGAATAAACACAGCTAATACAATTCATTTGTTAGTTTTTCTTTATTACTGACAGGTGACACTGACATAACATTTTGAAGTAAGACAGGTGACACTGACATAACATTTTGAAGTAAGACAGGTGACACTGACATAACATCTTGAATTAAGTGTTTTATTGTAAAGTGTAAGCAGAAACCCATCTTCATTATTTGGTGCTTTACTATTATTATCAGTTGAGTCCTAGTATATATATTATATTAGGATCAAGTTTTCAGCAACTACTAAAATACCTTAAATTATTTAAAACTGTGTACCAGTCAAACTACAGTATAAACCCAGTCTAAAAAATTCAAAATCAACTAAAGTCAAACTTTCTCAAGATACCATGTGTATTAAGAGACCAGTACTTTTGAAACTAAACTTGATGATTTAAAAAAAATTGTGTTGCATCGAGAGACCATGTTTTCAATTCCCCAAGGGTGGTCTCTTAATACAAGTTATATCGTACTTTAGTTTAATCATTTTTGTAAAAATATCAATATTTAAACATCTCCTAAAGTGTGATCATTTAAGCTGAATTTCAAGCAAACTAGTTTCTATACTTCAAACTAAATATTCAAACACTGAAAACCTTTTAATACTTGACATCTCAACATACATAATATGAATGGCCTAGTTGGATATTAACTCATTACATGTTTTTCTTCACATCATATGGACGGAATTACAGATGGACAGAAAATTCAATCTGCACAGATGTGTTATCACATAAAAAAGTTCTATTCTACCATAAGAAACAACATATAAATGCAGCAGTAAATTGTGATCATGATCATATTTCTCATATACCTTACACCTGTAATATACAAACTACATGTAGGTCTATATCCATTTTCCTGTCTGTCATATGAAACAGTAAGGAGCTTACCTTTCACAAGTTAACTTTGAACACAGACAATCTTGGCCCATAGAAATAGCAAACCATATTTTTTAAGCTGGTCCAATCTAAACATTTGCTAAGACTGCCTAGACGTATCTTCATTTTCAAAACTAGCAAACGAAAGTTCAGGCAATTTCAGACAAGAAAGAAAAGTTTTATAACATTGGAATTTGAGCTATACAGGTTTCTTGCCCAGAGAAAGGTTTTTTTCAGTGACTGATGTGATAAAATCTTATTTTTAAAATGCTAAACATTTCTCTGGCATTGTGATAATAAAACTGTGTCCATGCTCGACTCAGTCTATAAGTTGGACTGGGAAGGAAACTCTGCTTTTCTGTTAACACCGATGAAGGCCTATACAGAACAGAAGGGTCAGCTCAGGACTTCCTCAAGGGATACATGAATGAACATATACTAGCAGATGTAAGATGATGAGAAACAGGAAACAGTCGTTGAAAGGTGTATAATACTGAACACATCAATATATGACCAGACTAACATACAGACAATACTTTACAAACTGCTCTCTTATCTTCTCTACAAACTGCTCTCTTATCTTCTCTACAAACAGTAAAACAATAAGTATCTTATGACAAAATGCTAGCAATTATCAGGTTTTAACATATCAATAACAACAATATTGTTGTTGTTCTACAACTTGTCATAAAACAATGAAGATACTGTAAACTTATCATAATATGTTAACATTACAATACCATAGGCTTATCATAAAATTTACACAATTTTATTACTACTTACGTATAATTATGATATTATCAAACAAGAGCTATCTGAAAAATATCAAACACGAGCTGTCTGAAAGACAGTGCACTCGACAATTCTCAAAGCTTGCCAAGAAAACAAAACTTTTGTCATACTCCTGAACAGTCAACAGCAAAGTTTCAAAATCAATCCCATAGGTGGTTATTGAAATATGTGCATTAAGTGCACACAATACTTAAGCATGGAATTTCTAAGTATATTCTCTGACGAAGACATAAAGTCTAAACATTTAAACTGAAAACTTTGTGTTGTCTTGATTTTATATTTATAAGTACAAACAAAAGCTGTACCTCACAAGTGACAAATGCCCCTAGGTGTCTCACAGTATGTGTCCTCTCCATGTGCTCAACAATAATTGTGCCATGTAGTTTTAAAATCCTTCCATGCATGACAGAGTTACCAAGCATACAGTATTCCATTACTTTTAAACACTAAGTGTGACCTTGACCTTTGAGGTAGGGACGTGGTTCTTGCATGCTACACATTGACTTTTGTGAACATTTGTGCCAAGTTATTTTAAATTAATCAATGCACGACAAAGTAACAGTCCTGACACAAATGTATGCTTATATATAGGATTCCATTACCCATATAAACTTTAAGTGTGACCTGGACCTTTGAGGTAGGGACTTGGGTCTTGCACGAGACACGACTACTTGATATGCTGAATATTTGTGGCAAGTTGTTTTTAAATAAATCAATGCATGACAAAGTAACAGTCTGGAAATGAATGTGTGCATATACACAAGATTCCATTACCTTCAAACTCTAAGTGTGACCTTGACCTTTGAGCTAGGGACGTGAGTCTTGCACACGATACGTCTTCTTGATGTGCTAGACATTTGTGCCAGGTTAATTTGAAATCCTTCAGTGCACAACAAAATTAGAGTCCAGACACTTTTGTGTGCATATATAGAGGATTCCATTACCTTTAAAATTTATGTGTGACCTTGACCTTTGAGGTAAGGACATGGGACTTGCACGGGACACACTGTCTTGATGTGCTGAACATTTGTGCCAAATTATTTCAAAAGCTTTCAATGCATGACAAAGTTACAGCCTGGGCACGGAAAAATGTAAGGGTGGACACACAGACTGATGGAGGGACAGACGGACGGGCGGAGCATAAAAGGGAATTTTCCTAAATGGAGTTGTAGTTGCAAGTGAGGTGAGTAGAACAGCCCTTCTTATTATTCGTTTAGTCGAGCTCAAAATGTTAACTGTTAGGATTCTGTGACCTAATTAAAAAATATCAACAATTACCATTATGACAATGCACTATAGTCTTAACATGATATTTATATGATTATGGCTATATAGCTGTACTATATACATAATACATGAACTATAATCTCTAAGTATATCGTAACTACAAATCATTATTATTTCTTATAACTTTGTCAAAAAATATTAGCACTCTTACGATTAAATGTAATGGGTATACAACAACCTTATCATAAAATGTAAGCAATCATGACAATATAACCTTATAATAAATCATGGTACTGTATCTTTTACATGAAATGTAAAATCTGATACCCTTTGATAAATGTTGCCCTAACTTGAAGTGTATTTATAATTATGCTGTTTACATGCAAAAACTGCCTAACTTAAGATTGATTAAAAACAACACAACGGACAGATAATAGGAATCAGATAAACATTATTCAAAACAAGTTGCACTGAATGCCCTGGTGTTATTCTGGGTGTTTTCTGAAATAAACTTAAAGGCATCAACTTCATTAATAATAAAATAAATGAACTGAGTGTCAAATAAGTTAGATATGTCTGAAGTTAGTTTCCAGGAGGAAAAATCTCAGATATGACTCATTACATGCAAGATACTGTATTATCTATAGAAGAATTGTTTGTGTTAATCCTTCAGTACAGTAGGTTGGTGGCTAAACAATAGCTTCAGTCTTACAACTGTGTTAACAGTCTGACTAATTCTCCATTTCATGCCATTGCGTTGTAATTTAAGAAAAAAAACCAACAACAACAAACAAACAAGTTTAAGCAAGAAGTAATGAGCTCGAAAACAAATACCTGGTTCCAGATAATAAAGAACAACTTAGTTCTTTGTTGTTGTTTTTTTTCAAACTTTAACTTATATTTAATACAATAGATACTTTTATGATTCTAGGAACTAGCAGTTCATCTCTATTTCCTTAGCATATTATAAAGACTTTGAAAAGTAAACCAGTCCCTAATTTATAAAAATCTCATTACTTTAAGAAACTTTAATAACTGACATGTACAGAAGGTAACAATAGTCACATTATAACTTCACAGTTGCCATGGCTATGAACAAAAAAGGTACAATCTTTCAATATCATATGTATGTTCTATTAAGAATTTGTTTTTGTGGGATCAGAAAAACCTATTTGAGTTTGATAAATCTTTAAAGAAGGAAAGCACATTACTTTTGTCCATTTTTCCTAATGTAATACCTCCCTACAACAGCCAACAGTCGGATGACTGGAAATTGGCTGTTGTCGAGAGGTAGCTGTTGCTCAGAGGGATAATTTTGCAATAATATGTATGATCAGCTTTTTTGTGATTTCTGAAGGTTTACGCTTTTGATACTGAACATTTTGAAAAAGCTTCTATATAAAGGTGAGAGTATGTCTGGATTGTTGCATTATATCTTGATGTTAAAGGCAGACCAAAGAATGAACAAAACATACAGGCATTAAGGATTTTTTTTAAGGCTTTATGGAAAGCTTTTCTGGTCAAAACTTTGACTGGCGTATTTTTTTTAGTGTGTTCTTTGGCCGTTCAAGAGATTTTCTGTCAATTTGGGATGAAAAATAGTGGCTGTTTGCCACAGTTTGGAGGTGGCTGTTGGTGGGAGGTAAAACATATATAAAGTCTAACAGAAGGGATTTGAATTGGCTGTTGCAAGGAGGTGGATGTTGGTGAGAGGTGACCATTAGTGGCGGTTACACTGTAATTGTATAATCTACTGAAAACAAAACACATTTCACAAACTATTACAACCTAATATAACAGCACTAATAGATATCACACTCAATATAAACACTGGTCATATACAAAAAATGTATATGTACACTACGTCAACTTTTGGGTTTTGATCTACAAATTTCTACCCATGTACCAGTATTGTCATCGTTGGAGCCCACAGCTAATTCCTGCCGCTTCTCTCCATCATATATTCAATTGGGTAATGAATAGCCTGGGTTACCGAGGATGCAGTATTGTTTATCCTGTCTAAGAGCCCTACGTACACATATTATTAAAAATACATGTTAATGTCACATACATCTGCCAAAGTTGCATAGCTTCTACCAGATTTCATATAAAGGAGAGAGTTTAATGGTTTGACAATGAATCTATAGCAAAAATACAGTTTAGACTGATGACTTCTATGTAAAATGGCAAAAAGTGAGCAAAACTTCTTGTGGTGTCCGAAGTCTTGATTGAACCCTAACTACATATTGCCCGAGCTGTAAGGCACACTGCATACTAAGTAAAATATACAGATGTACATGCCAAAAACTCCTTTAACAAATATGTAAGACTTTAACTCCTAAACTTTGCGTCTATTTGATTGAAAATATATTGAAAACATATAGCATTTAAATATGTAATATCCCCTAAGTATACATTGTATCTCAATATAGTAAGGGTAAGTGTAACTTCATATGTTTGTTCTACAATTTGACAGTCAAGAGTTATGGATGCTATCATTTTTTAGCAGGCTGATTAAAGAGTATAGCGGTCTGTTTTGATAGCTTATTTATTTTTTTAAAAAGAAACAAGAATCATCATAAAATTGTAATAATTTAGTGTTATTTCAGATTATTCATTTGAAGCCAGAAGCTCCATCCACCACTATTATTAACTGTTGCACTGGTCAATGTGGGTGCCCAATATGTACATATCTTGAGATGTATACATGTGACCTTGACCTTCAAGGTAGCCCCCTTGATGTTGTGCATGACACAATTTTGTGGTATGGACAACATCTATGTGAAGTTATTTAAAAATCAAATGCATCCTGAAGTTACAGCCCGGACATGAAATACTGTTAAATAACCCTGTATTACATGTAGGTTTTGAACACTAAGTGTGACCTTCATCTTCAATGTTGCTTTGCAGGAGTGGTGCATGACAGTTATTGGTAACAACTTACTAAATTTGTTTCCAAATCAATATATGCATGTAGAAGTTACAGACTTGACAAAAAGAACTGGTCTACAACATTACAATACAGATAATGAGCCTCGAAGATTGACCTTGACCTTCATGATAACACAGCCTTTCCTGGATATGAAGTAGTGGTAGGTAACCCTACATTTCAGGTTTAAGTCCTAAGTGTGACCTTGCAGCTTCCAGTACATGACACACCCTTGTGTCATGGGCAACATCTGTGTAAAGTTATTTGAAAATCAGTCCATGCATATTGACATGATGTGTGAATAGACCAACTGACATACTATAAATCCGCAGTTGTGTGGCTTTCCTTTTGTTACTCTTTTGTTGAGAGAGATGAGCTAAGAACTAGCCACATAACCAAAATGTAATGAATGACATCAAAAAGAATTTACTGTTACCTATTGTTGCCATAGCAACTTTTGGGTACAGAGAAAACAGAGCAAACCTACATTCTCAAACAATCTTCAATCAGTTGGGGAGTAATAACAACATCAAACTACATTTAAAATAGCTTCAAATTCTCTCATTCTCTCATTCATACCATCGATGTATGTCAATAACTCAACTAAATAAATAACAGTGTATATAAATATCGGTATATATAATATATTATATATCAGTCTATAGGAGATCCATGATGTAAACATAACTGGACATTTTACATGCTATAAACATTTTTTAACTCCAGCAGCAACTGCTATCTACAGCTGACCAACACGTGCTTTCCAACACGTCCTTCTGGTAGATGTGTATGAAAGAAACTTGCGCAATCTCTGTATCCACTTTGTGTCAGATAGAGGCCAAGCTGCTTCTGTAATGGGCTAAAATAAATCAGATGGGACGGCCACTGACGTGAAGTCATCCCATACTCTGTTTTTAGCCATCCCACAGGATCGTTAAAAAATATTTCAGCTTCATCGGTGTAGTTCTCTTTATGATCCAGGTTTGGTTCACACGTCAGAAACCTCATGCTGATATTTCGATGTATGTAGCTGAAATAGACAATGAAATGCAGTGTCCTTTCATTAATTAAGAAGTTATGACAGTCACTGGATATAAATCCTCCATTGTTTTATGTTCTTTTTGCAGTTTCAGTAGTACAGACATTTATTTCATAATAACATTAACATGGCCATTTTCACTTAAGCACTGACTCACATAATTTGTATTGATATTTCGTTCGCCAAGCAACTTGTGTTTTTATTATTCCACATGAAATCGAAGACACAATCATCACAGCAGAGGGTCACTATCAGAATATCATACCCTCTATGGACAAGGCAGCTTGGGAACAATAAACCATAACGTGTAACACTGTTGACAATTTCTACATTTATTTACTCGGATGCTACTGACATGATGTAACCTTAAATCTGAAACAAAGGGATCCAGATGGCATTCTTAAAAGGTGCTGATACAATAAGAGTTAAATCTAAGGCAGTCTCACTACCCATATTTTGAATAGTAAGAAAACAGTTTAACTGTAATTAATCCATGACCATATCACCTACTATTTACTGGTGTAAAAGACACAGCAATCAGACAAAAGAATATCAAAACAGAAAAAGAATTATATGGTTATAAAAAAGCAGTTTAGTTTTGAACTTCTAAAATGACATACCTGTAATACGGTGTGGAATGACATGGCATAAGGAAGAGAACATCTATATTTTTCTCTAGACTGGCATCATGAATATGCTTCATTACAAGTATTGTTCCTCGTTGATGAATAAGGCTGAAATACATTGCTGCTGGAATGTTAGTCACTAACAAAATTATAACAAATATCTTTGCTTTGGACAGATTACTTTTATGAGTTTCTCGTTGTTTTTCCTCCATTTGTGCAACAAGTTCATTGGTTGACAGATCCCTTTTCTTTGACTCTTCAGTTACCTTAGAATCAACACTTTCTAACATATCATCTGCTACATCCAAGTCATTCTCTTTCTCTTTAATACTGTCACCTTCACTACTTACTCCGCTAGTCTCTGTAGACACTAAACTCTGCTCTGACGATATTTCTGTTCCTGTACTCTCACTGCCATCTCCACCACTAAACAAGCTTTCTTGAGAACCACGTGCCGCTTCACTTTTGATTAAAGCATTGGCTCTTTTAATCTGCCTCTTTTTTAACTTTGGTTTTCTACATATGGATTGGAAGTATACTCCACAGTAATGAAATGACAACGGTAACACTGGCATCAAAAAG
>JAFMSR010001844.1:0-24948 GCA_022818135.1 Saxidomus purpurata | reverse complement strand
TGTAAAGCAGTAAAAAAATACCTGAGCTTAGCGGGCTTATCAGTCACATTATTGGACACCAACACCATTTTCTGTTAATATCAATATTTTCTTACCCCGTAACCATAATCACTTCTGTTCAATCAACAATTTTCTTACCTTTTATTTGTTTATCTTTCTATCTAAATTAGCGGACTAACTAGATAGGGAGACGTAATAGGTGTTACTGATACGGGGGATAATTGAGTGATCGTACAGTAATCATAAAGATAACTAGATTTTTATCAAGTGTAATAGGGCTCCCCATAGCCAGGTAATAAAATAAACAGCGGTAGCCTAGTTACCCCTGTCAAGGGAACCCGTTTATCCACGATGTTATTTAATTGCCTGTATGGCGTAACGGTTACTTCACAAACTGATAACATATTGTTCAAGCTTCCATGTGTCTGATTATATTGGAAGCTGGATAATAAGAGTCGGAAGTATTGCCAGGGTCAGAAATGTATTAACTCCGGCAGAACAGATTTCTACGGGGTTCGGGGAATACTCTTCTGTACATTAAATGTTTTTGACACATATAGTTGTTGTTCTTCTTTGCAGTCTTTGAATAAGAAAGAGGCAATTTGACACTCAGAGAAATTCTACTTGTAAAATAAATATGTAAAGGCAAATAAATTAAGTTTTAAAGGCGACAATTAAAGATTTTAAACGTGTTTTCCTTGATCCACTAAATATCATTGTGTAGATAGAACAGTCACAATTTCAAGAGGCTAACGATCCAATACAGATAAAGAAGATAAAAGATCTAGAAACTGTACGACATTATTTTTTGATAGTCTCAGAACAACCCTGTAGAATTCATTGCTACATTCGTTTTTGTCTTACACAAAAGGGTACGTTTAAAGATTTCTAAAGGTCGAAACACTATTTTAAACTAATGCAGTGTTCCACTTATATTTTACCAAATTTTTATTTTCTTAATCAGCAGACAATCAACTGTGCTGAGACAGCAATTTGAAAGTTGACATTAACGTCAAAATGAAATGCAAATGGGCCAAGGTCGCACTTATCTCCTAATAATCAGAGGTTAAGGTGTCTGCCGCACACCCCGGGGGTCGCATGTTCGAGACCAACTAGGGTCACGGTCATACCTCCTCATATGACACCAGTACTTGTTTTTCCAGAAAGCGGACTCGAGAGTGACTCGATAAGCGTGAAGCTTTCTTCACAATCGAGCTTAAATAAATTAGAATAAACTAATCATAGTCTATATCGTTCAAAATTATTTTATTGTTTTGAAATGACAACCTATCTGAATAAATTATTAAAAAAACTTACTAACTATGATGTATGTTTATTCTTTTTTCAAATTCAAATGAACTAACTTGTGACATAATTATCGTGACATGTACCCAATTTCCCAGATTTTATTATACAGATATAAAATCGTAAGTGTTCTTCTCTGTGTAGTATCAGGCCATTATTTTAAGTATTCTAGAAATGTTTATTAACATACCAGAAAACAGTTTCAATGCACGTGATATAAAGTGCTTCTATGCCAAAGGAAAGTGCCTTCAGTAAATTTAGTTGCAGCACTGTTCAGTTATAGGGAGTTATGAATACATGTAGGAGCCATCTAGCAATTCGCTGATGATTTCATTTTGCAAGAAAAACTCAAGCTGAAAATGTGGCAGTTTAAGTCTGATTTCCATGACTTTTAACTCGATGATTCTCACCACAGTTCATTGAAATTTTCAGTTTTTTATTCGTTTTCTTGTGCCTCTTAATTCTCAAAGTTCCGACTGAATAACGGTGTTAATTGATCAAAGCAGCGCGCCGAAGTGCAAAGCTTCAAATAATCTATTTCTGCATTTCGCATTTAAATATGACCGAATCTAACTATAACGTGCCATGTGGTAAAAATGACATTTTTTGATATCTATGTAATTATTTAGTCTTCCCATTCATTTAATTTTGTGTAAGTCAACCTTTTTAAGTAAATAAAAAGAATTTCAAACAGATGTAAAATGAGTTTGAAATTGCAGAAGATCTTAAATAGACATGGATCTTTTTCAAACACGCTATAATAAGCTCAGAAGCTAAAAGATTCAGTGAGAAAAACGTTTAATAAATAAGACAGTTGTGAATATTTTCGGTGTTCTCAAATCTTTGTACATGAGAGAATGGATAGACTTTGGCTTGTTGGAATCATTTATAAAAATAATGGATCATGTTCTATTATTCTAACAACTTTTGTGTACACGCAACTGTCTGTGCGTAGTAACTTATTATTATTATTATTATTATTATTAGTAGTAGTAGTAGTATTGAGGTTGTTGTTGTTTTTTCAGACTGCGACAAGTTACTTACAATAACTGTCTAGCACAAAACCTAGATACATGTACAGTTTAAAGTTAACTCTATTAACATATTATTTAACGGATTAAATCTTTTAATAATAATAATAATAATAATAATAATAATAATAATAATAATAATAATAATGATAATAATAATAATAATAATAATAATAATAATAATAATAATAATAATAATGATAATAATAATAATAATAATAATGATAATAATAATAATAATGATAATAATAATAATAATAATAATAATAATAATAATAATAATAATAATAATAATAATAATAATGATAATAATAATAATATGATAATGATAATGATAATAATGATGAAATGAATGATGATGATCTGCTTGTAAAGATATATTCTTATATCTGGGAAAGTGCAGACTCGATACAATGGATATTTTTATCAATCTTTTTAAATGGTCACTATATTGTTTCAAATACGGCTTAAATATTTTTAACAGCAAAGTCATCACTTAGTAAAATTAAATGAAATTGTCTTTGGAATAATTTCAAACATTTTGATTTCAGATATACATTTGTATATGATTTAGATTGGACGGCTAAAACTTTTGAAAGAAGACCCCACTATCTACCCCACGTTTCTTAAGGTTACAAAAGTTTAGTCTAGAATAAAGTGAAACAAATAAAAAAGTAAGCAAACAAGATCTTTAAATTATGATTTTATTTATGATCACGAGATACTAAGATTTGTGTTCAAAGCGAAATATAGCACAAACAAGATGTATATATCTAAGTACACATGTACTAAATAAAATGAAACAATGAAAATGACACATGTTAAATAACCAGTTATAAGTAAAATGACTTTGGTTAACGTCCGAGACAAACTCTGAATTCTTTTCTAAAATAAATAGCTTGAGGTAGACTAGTTCTAACAATTTCAGTCTAATCACACCGACGATATATCTTCATCATTGTAATGCGCGATTTTCAAAGACGTTGTTTCAATTACTGTGTTTGATCAATTAATTAGAACCAAATTAATTTTCGCTAAAGAAATTGATTTTGTATTAACAACGAATAAAACCATCTGACAATATCAATTTTTACTTACATTTTTTTCTTTGTAGTCATTAAAATAGAGTTTAAGCACAAAAAAGTCTAGACAGTTTTTCCCCCAATTTAAATCACCTTTGCCATGCTTGCAAATTTTGAAGTCCGTATACTTGCAAATAGTGTCTGTATTTTTCTATGTCCATTGCGTTCATAGCCGCGGCTTGATTCATATAAGGTGCCAAATATGCACTGTTTCCAAGTCTAGTCATGTCTATTGCACCTGATCTGATCGACACTAGAGGATTAAACGCGTTTAGGGCCGCTGCGGATGGAATTCCCGGCGGTTTGTACGGAACTAATGGCGACGTTGTTGTTGTAGTTGCGGTTGTTGGACTAGGTGGAGGTGACTTCTTGGAATTTTCCTTTTTTGTTCCAATAATACTATCGATGGAAAAAGTTTTCGGCGTTGTTGATGACGTAGTTGATGACGTCGGGGATGAAATTGGTGATTTTCTTGCCGTTGGTGACACCGTGACCGGATGGGTAGGTGATATTGGCAACTGATGGTGCATTGCTTGTGACAGGTATGCCGGATGATTAACAAGCTGTGCACGAGCTAGTTCACTTTGGGCTCGTGCAATTTCATTTTGTTGCGCCACATAGGGCAAATGAGGTGTCAGCGAAGACGGCATATACGGATGATATGGTAATGTTCCGACGCCATTGGAATGTACACCTTGTGGCATGAATCCGTGATGGTGGAAAAATGACTGTGTACCCATAAATGAGGCATTCTGTGCCATAAGTTCGCTGGCATGGTGACGCTTGTACCGCTTCCTCCTTCTCAGGAAACTCCCATTATCGAACATATCTTCACTGGCTGGGTCCAAGGTCCAGTAGTTACCCTTTCCTGGGTTTCCTGGTTCACGTGGAATTTTTATGAAACAATCATTTAGAGATAAATTATGTCTAATACTGTTCTGCCATGCAGGAAACTTTTCATGGTAGTACGGAAATCTGTTCATAATAAATTCACATATTCCAGATAGAGTCAATTTTTTCTGATCCGATTGAAGTATCGACATTGTTATCAAAGCAATATAAGAATATGGCGGTTTCACTAAATTAGTTTTTCCACTTTTCTTGTTACTTGTCCCAGCAATGTTTGCCATCAAACTACCGTTTGAATCATTTGCACTTAAGTTTTCGTCCATGGAACTGTCATTAAAATCCCTCATTTCAATTGACACATCGTGGTCCGATTCTCTGAATGTTGGTGAGGTGATGGGTGATTGCACAGGAGACCCGAGAGAGTCTCGACCATCTCCGACGGGATCGAGCTCTTCGTCTTCACTATCATATGCATCAACTGGTGTCGAGGAACGCGTATGGTAATGTTCTCTAAGTTCGATCTCCGATTCTAGGCTTGGCATCAGTGTTTTGGTTTCTTTAACAGAGTTACTGTAACCCACATTGTCCGTTGACACACTGTAACTCACGCCATGTTTTTGTAACGAGTCCGATGCATTTAAACCTTCCTGCATAAATGCACTATGAAGTTGAATATCCGACGGAACTAATTTCTGCTTTTCAACAACGTTTTCTGATACAGACGGAGGATCACTTGCAGCCGTCGGGGAGGCATTTATATTCTGAGTGCCGTGATCCATGAATGAATGTTGATCTGGAGCGTTTGTCCGTAAGTCCGTAACTGTATAATTACCATCAAAGCGCATCGCAATTTATAAATGCGACCTTACACAAACAATTTGCTTTTTTTTATAGTCAAACACTTGATAGTGTATTCAACTTTTAACAATCCCTTTTCTGAAAGCGATATTTTGGCTTTATATTACATGATACAATTGCAGTCTTGATTTTATTAAATTTTCACAGGTTTTCAGCCTCAATTGAATCATTTATAGGGAGAAAACTGCATTTAATCTACTGACACTATGAAGTACACTTTACGGCCACCCATCAATTATTCTTATCTTTTACAACTCAACAAGATCAACAAATGGACCAGTCACAAACCTCCGTTTTCAATTCCATTCTATCGACATATCACGTGACCAATATACCGCTCTCTGAGAGGATTTGCGTAGATTGCCACTCTCTAATCTCCACGAAACTCCGCCCCCATGACATTGGAAGAACCACCGCTAGCAAATGGTGGCGTTTTTCTTATAATTAACGAATTTGTTACATTTTTGACGTCCAAAGCTACAAGGATAGGGTAATTTGGCAGAATTCAATTAACCGAGCATGGATTTCTAGAGGGTTGAAGGAATGCTAGAATACATACAGCGGTTTTTGGGCTGCCACCAAAATATATATTTTTGGAACGCTATGAAAAACAATGAAAATATTAGTGTAGGAAAATAATACATTAATCCTAAGCCATATTTTGTGGAATGAGATTTAACAAAAGGTATAAAAGTACTTAAACTATTTCCATTATAACTGAAAAGGGGATTGCTTATAGGATAAAGAAAATATTGAACATTTGCAAATAACCTTAAGAGATAATATTTTTGTAATGTTAAAGCCTTTCACATGCTGATCACGGCGCAACACACCAACATACAGCAAGAAGCATTAGCACTAAGTAAACATCTTTTAGAAAATATTATTTCTATTATATTACTTATATACGTTGACATTTACTCGTGACAATGTTGTTAAAGAATGCTTTAAACTAACATAAACACTACATTACAAATAATACAAGAAAATAATCATTTTGCTATCCGAAAACAATAATATTTTGGCTACACGGGAGATACTTCAGACACCTGGGGGGCTTAGAAGTGCTGTACTATCCCCTATTTAATTAAGAATAAATTCAGAAAAGAACTTGTTAGACTGGCATTTCGTCTTTAAATATTTTGGAAACTTATTGTAGTTTTGTCCCGTCTGTATTTAATTAGAAAAACACCGTTTTGTTTGTTTTCATAGAGATTCCACGTCCGATTAGGTGGTAAATAAATTTACATTAGGCACATTTAATTATCATAATAGGTTAAATATAACATTTATTTTTCAAGTTGAAAATAAAATATAGCAGCGTGAGAACATTCAGCGAGATTGCGTAACAGAAAAAGTGACACATAGATAACTTAATGTTTGTAAATGGACAAGTTTTGCGCATTAATTGATAAATTAATTTTTCTATTTCGATTGGTGTTTAATTTGGAACATAAGCCTTTTTATAAATCCAACCTAGTTCAATTATAATCATATAAAGGGATCTAAAAAATTAGTTCAGTCAAATCGAAAATATATGGCTTATATTTCTAATAAAAGATGATGATTTTGATAAAATTGTATGTCTGTTTGTGTGTGTGTGAGTGTGTGTGTCTGTCTGTCTGTCTGACAAAACAGAAGGAAAACAGTTTCCTGTTATCACATCATGTCAGGGAATCAACTTTCAACACCGGGTGGTAGTATAGCATAACCTTCCTCCAAACACTTCCGTAACATTTCAAACAAGTACGTCCCCAAGAGACTTTTGGTGACATTATCAGTAAATCTTCAAGGAACTGTATGATCTCGTGGCGATTGGTCCCAGTACCAATTAACTAGTCAGTCAGCGGCACAAATTGAATACCATGTAAATCAATTTTGAGAGGGCCTGTCTTGAGATCACTGTCCAGTCCGAGCGCACATGACATTTACAGAGGATGTGCTGATATTTATTAATTTATTTTCTCTCGAACGCTATCGTTGTTGTAGTAAGATTTCCGCTGTTCAAACGGCTACTAAATATATAATGAAATAGTTTTAACAGTCAACAAAAATTGAATAATGAACATTGTATAAGATGTGGGAAATGTTGTCTGCCACGGTTTTTAGCCGATGTGGTTTGCTTACAAGACATTTGTTTTGCAGAAACGTAATTTACGCACTTATTTCATTTTGACAATGTTTTACTAACTTCTTTGAAAGTTTATGTTTCCTTGTTCGGATTTATGTAAAACACGGTTTTCGAGTGCATTTTACCGTATTCTAAATGTATGCTTTATCCGAAACAACTTACACCGGAGGGTGCTTCAATCTTTACTTAATTTGTTCAAAATTGTACAAACATATCCATTTCAGACATTTCTTACAAAAATTGGGCATTTAACGAATCGATAAATATTATTTAATCTTCAAAGTGAAAACCTATACAGTGTATCGCTAACATATACTTTGTGGTACTTAGGGTCTTACCATTCCGGCGTTGCGATGTACTGTCGCCGGAGTATTCTCACTACAGGCTTTAACAAACAACAACAAAAACCGAGATGTTATCCCCAAGTTTGGCCAATCTGGGATCATTCCTGTGATGGTAAGATGAAAATGAAAGCAATGTAGGAATCAAGTGGGCCTCAATGCAGATTGATGACTATCTAACAACGTTATTATTACAAACTTGAACCGATTCACGCCCGCTGTTAGATAGTTATGGATATCGGCCTAAACAGGTTGTGCACCAATAGCTCTCCCGTAGAGAAATGCACCAGGGTGGTGTTTTTGCCCCTTTATCATTTCTTTTGATGCAATTCAATTATGTTGCTTACATGTAAGAGGCTTATGTATATTTTCTTTAATAAATAAAAAGAGTTTTATTAGGTAGTAGTGTAAATAGTCTAATAGAGTTTTCTCTTTTCCTGTGCAGGGTGCAGCAAAACAATGAAATTACGATATCTCCCCATGCAAAGTTTCTAAACGTTTGAAGTGTTTCCGTATTTTAGCTCTTTTAGCCGATCAGCTAAATTTAAGTAAATGTCTTTAAAGCTAATTTGCGGATCGGTTCATGTAATTGCTATCATAAGAGAATTGTTAGTCTTCACACCAGGCTAGATGCTAATATATTTCATTAAAACTCGGGGCAAATACTTTCAGACCTTTTCTTCTAACAGAGCCCGATCATTTACATTTTAGGCGGCAAAGGAAGGGAATTTTGTATGAAGCTAGTTGTAATATGATTACAAAATAGAAAATAAAGGTAAATGATAGTACAGAATGCCAATCTAGAGAATTGTCTATTGTTATATTTTTGATGAAGGTAGTCCGGAGCAAATTATAATAGAAAAAAAACTAGCAGTGACAAATGAAAAGTAGATCTTTATGTATTGTTTAATTCAGTCTTATGTCCTGTGTATGCGTAATCATGTAATGCCTTTTTGTTGGAATGACTCGTTGTGTAAACATAGTAAGATTTCCATGATTAATGTAATAGATGTGTATATAAAGTGACATATTTGTCCGCAAATTAACATTTTATCATGCTTGTTAACAGCAAAAGAAGTGCTCATAGCTAAACTAAACTTGTTGCAAATTTTAGTAGTTAACAATCAGCCCAAATATTTGTTTTCTAAGGTATGCGTTGTAACAGTAAATTGTTTTGGAATGTAGCTCAATCCGCGGATAAAAATCAATTTGTATATTTTTTCTGGAACCCTAAATAACAAAAATGATACGCCCTGCGTACAAAGAATTTTAACAAACGCTGTTTTATGCCGCTCATTATTACAAATTGTATCAAATGTACTGGGTTAAAGGCAATTTCACCGCATACTGTTAAGAGGAAGGCTGACATTCAATTCCTAATGGGAATCAGGACCAGAAAGGACATTTATTCAATACACTGAAGTTATAAAATCAGTTTTTTTGAAGTTAGTGTTAAGCAAAATTTTTTATAGATATTTTTATTTTATTTAGCATGTCGGTAGTATTCAGTGAAATGTAATAGGTCCCTTGTATTAGCGGGATATCCCTAGAGAAAATGGTAAAATATCATGTACGCTGAGATCTATTTATTCAACGAATCTGCCGGTTTTGACGTATTCTTTTGCGACTGTAACACGTAAAACTGAGTAGAAAAAAAATCTTCTTGATATCAAGTGGTCTTGTAGTCGTGTATAAATGATTGTGTATAATAGTCTGCTTTGTAAAAATGACACGTAATGGTCAAGTGTTAAATATGCCCCGCAATAAACAGTCAATCATCTTAATTTCATTGAAAAAGCAAGATCAAACTGTTTGTTATGGGGCTAGTAAAAGATAACAAAACTGGACCAAATATAACTATCACAGATAGCTCACATATAATTTATAAAGATAATAAAAATAGTAGGGTCAAAGGAGTAGTCAGAGAGTTACTTGAATGTCTGTCTGATATATGACCAATCGATTATGAGAGAAAATTGAAACATCAAGAGCATTTTATTGCTGGCCATGAAGAAATATTGCGGTTTGAACTGAATGGTGTAGTTTGAATTACAATTCATAACGATATAAATGTGAGAAAAATATTGGATTGGCCAAATATATATCCTGTAATATTTCATCTCATTCCGATTTATTAAAAAAATGCTCAGATTGCTAAATATGAATTGCAACATCATGAAGTGAAGTGGTCTTGTGCGGATATATCCCGTGTGTAAATTATTTTAAATAAACATTTTTATAAAGTATTACTCCCATTAAGTAGTATTTATATATTGTATATATTATTCTGTATGACACAAGATTGATCGTAATTTCAACATTCTAAAGCGCGGTTTATTAGAGTGGGCACATCGCAATGACTTCTTAGCTTCCTTCGTTCAGTCTGTAAAATAAATACAAAAAGAATACATATTTCCCATTGAAATTGAAACTATGCAAACACACAGAAATCGAAAATGATATGTACAGTAAAGTGACGACAGAAATGTGTGTCATTTCGTTGATTAACATTACCAAATTAGTCCTTTTTGAGGTATCCTGGTAACTTGTAATTACTTTTATTTTATTTCTTTTATGTTTTTGTGACCATTTATGTTTCATTCCAAAGTATATTGTAAATTCAAATTTAATTATATTATTCATATTATCATCATCATCGTCACCATCATCATACATAATCATCATCATCATCATCATCATCATCATCATCATCATCATCATCATCATCATCATCATCATCATCACCATCATCATCATTATCATCATCATCATCATCATCATCATCAATATCAACAACGTCATCATCATCATCATCATCATCTCAACTGACAATTTTTTACTTGAATCACTTAATATTTTCATCGCCGGTATTAGAATGTTGTGCTGCTAACTAACTCTTCCCATTGACGCGCAGAGGCAAGAAATGATAAAAAGTTACAACTAATCTTCGCAAGTATGAAAACTAGTCTGATCATAGTTGTTTATTACATAATTATTTGTATACTGAAAACAATGATGGGTTTATGAATGGTTTCATCATGACCTAAGAAGGGTCAAGTAGCTGTAATAAAATTGCCAAGGACCCTTTCACGTTATCTTATTTGTATACTTTGGATCAGATTATTATGTTATGTTAGTAACCTATCAGTACGTCAAGTTTTGACACGTAGAGGCGTCCTGGCAATAAAACAAGACAATGCATTTATGTAGAGAAACAGAAATCATTATTCTTTTCAAATGTATGAAGTATATTTGAAAATTGTGTCGCCCAAGACAACAAGTTAAGGAGATTTTCTGGAAACGTGTTCTTTTTGCTTTTTGTACGCTAAAATGGGTGACAACGCTGTCTAATACACATAAAAGACTTATAAAGGGGAGCGATGGTGTAGAGGTTTAGGTGTCTGCCGCTCATCCCGGAGGACCGTACCTCCTCATATGACACCAGTACTGGTTTTTCCTGGAAGCGGACTCGAGAGTGACTCAATAAGCTCAAAGCTTTCTTCACAATCAAGCTAAAAATAAATTAGTATAAACTAAAGACTTATAAAGAAAGCCTCAGAACTATTAGGAAACCGATCAAGTATGTCCCGGTCCAGCACTTAGAATCACTGATAGACCAACAAGTCTTTTGAGATCGGAATAACTGTTTAAAAACACTTTTGTGCCCGTAAACATAAGGACATTTTCAAGGCACAGAGATATCATTCTATCAAAGAAAAAAAATCTATCAAATTTTTGAATTTGCTGTAAAAGAACTGAATGGAAAGTAAGAGTTCTGGCAGAACTTCGTATGAAAAGACTCTAACGATTGCATGCCGGTCTAAAACACTGGAGAAAACCCACGGAACGTTGTGACCTGTCTGATATGGTGCAGCCTGTACCTGGAGTGATATCCCTGTTTCGTGTATCAAATGCAAATGGTCTTATAAGCATGAAAAGTGGTGACAGAATTTGGTCAGAGTGTTATCGGACGTGTGTGCTATATTCGTAAACAATGCATTTTCCATTGGATAAACTAAAATTTGTTTGTTTACTGTCTAGAGGTAAATGGCTACTATGATATATATGGATACACATTGCATAATTACAGCGGATACAACAAATAACATTGTTTGACATCAAAGTATCAAAATCCCACCTAGATTTTTATCAACTACGTAGGGTTTGAATTGCACTTCAAGACTGGATTTTGACTTTAATTACATAGATAAGTAAATGATGACGGTATGGCACTTCAAGTTAAATAAATTTCGATTCAAAGTTATTGCGGAATCTTAGCATATTTCAAGTACCCAATATAACTTCGTAACGTAAGGTTTATAAATTCGTGACATAAGTTGATGGCCTCTTCAATAATAATTTTAGAATGTCGTCCAAATGTACATATCGTTACCAGTCACTCATACTGATAAGTAATGGGACTGAAACATGAATCACAACATCTAAGTCATCGCGGTTATATTGCAGACGACAAATAGGTGGATCCTGTAAGAAAGAGACACCAACGAGGTGATGGAGACATTACTATGTATACTAACATTTGATTGTTAACTCTTGCCCTTTTCGCGAGTTTTAAGCTGCTGTACTCTGTATCAATGCCTGGGCATAAATTATTAAGATGTAAAAGATGAAAATCATTTATTCAGTTTAGAATTCCCGCAGTAAACATGTGACTGCTTCACTTCCTCTCTCATGAGTTGCCAATGATTCCCTCATAAGGAGTAGTAAACAACTGTCAGAAGGACAGGGTTTTTTAGTGCCTTGCTAACAAAACTTGACAGTTAAGGGCACACAAGACTTTAACTAGGAATTTCTAAGTACAAATCAAGAAACATTTTCACAAAGTTATCTTCTCTTGCTTACAGATAGGTCTCATGATGGCACATAAGAACTCCAACTTCCAAAGTAAATCTCAAATGGTTAAGTCAACAAGTGGACAAAAATGAAAATTTTAACTGAAATTCTAAGTCAAAAAGGGCCATAATCCAAATAATCGTTGCAGACTTCCATGTATTTGGATCTGATAGTAAACAAGTCCAACTTTAAATTAATATCTCAAACAGTTCAGTCAAAAAAGTGGACTGGTACGAAAAACTTAACCAAGATTCTAAGTCGATAAAAGGCCTTAATTTTTAAAAAAAACCCCGACAGAGTTACCTTCTCTTGCGTACAGATGGGGGTAATGATGTGAAATAGCATTAAAAGTTTCAAAGCAATATCTCAAAGGGTTAAGGCAATAAGTGGATTTTACCAATATCAAGTATTTTCTAAGTAAAAAGGGGCATAATTCTGTCAAAAACCTTGACAGAGTTATGTCCTCTGTCTGTTGATGAAGGTCGTGATGGTAAACAAGTATGGTTAGTTTCAAAGCAATACCTCCAATGGTTTTGAAATAAAGTGAAGGTGGTACAAAAAGGGACTTAACCAAGCTCAATACACTTTTTAAGTAAAAAAAGGGCCATAATCTGTCAAAAACCTTGACAGAGTTATGTACTCTTGTCTGTAGATGGAGGTTATGATGGTAAACAAGTGGTGGGAAGTGGGGGGTTTTAGGGCCATACCTCTAATACTTCAGACATATACCTAAAACATCTGAAATAAAGTGGGGTGGTACGAACACTTAACCGGGGGGGGGGGGGGGGGGGGCGGGGGGGGGGGGCGAGTAGGATAGCTCCCCTTTTCATAGAAAAGTCGAGCTAAAAACTGTTAAGATAGAAGTGGTGCACTTGGAGGCCCTAACGTAACAGTCTGTATTTTTGTCATAAATGCAAGCGCTAATATCTATGATTGTTTATTTGATTATAACAATGTTTACCGGTATGTCAAGCAGGGCTGACACTAAGGCTGGGGTACATTTACCACTTTGATACGAATGAGAAGGGAGGCAATAAATATTATACAACAGGTAGATTGTGTCGCTTCATGTTTATGCCAACACTGAAAACAGTCGAGATAGTGCTGAATCAGGGAACAGCGATTTACTCCACAGTCAATCTGTTCCGATTTGTATTGCAAAATACTAGTCCGTTACTATTCATTACCAGTATTAAAATCTAGGTCTAAAGGACTTTGCTTAAAATATTGTGTGAAAAAAAAAACACATCTGAAGGCAATGAGGAGCCCCTCTACCCATCATCCATACCCTCAAATTTCGCCGGTTTGTTTTCTTACTTTGCTTGAAAAATGTTAATTATTGTACAGAATGGCAGCAGATCTTAATGTCAAGGTTAAGGACTTGATTACAAATAGAGTTGTCAGTAGAGCTCTGTAAGTGAAAGGTCACGTATTCATTCCGGTCAAGCTGCACATTTTTCTCACCCTGTGACATTTATGATATTTTTAACAGCTTCGTAAGCGACAATCCTTGTTACTCTAATGTTTTTAAACAGTCGTTGCAAAATAAGTTCAATTTCCCTTGTAGAACCTGATTGTCGTTATTTAGACCTCATTTAACTGTCACATGACACCAATTGGACCGAGTTTAATCACTATCGTTGCAACAAAATGTTGCTATAGTCTGACCACAATTATCCAGTTTTTTCAACGTTAAGATTTCATACAAAACTTCGCATTTTGTTATGATTTAGAGCGTAGGATATGAATGTTATAAAGTATGTTACTATTATCTGCAATTTTATTTCTTAACATGGTGAATTATGGAAAGCCCCGCGTGTCTTATAGTGAAGGTGGCAATGAGATCCTGTTAAGAACGTATATTGTCATGTAAAATACGTAAATTGTCGTGTTCAAACGACGTGTTGTTTTGTTGTATGGTTATATCATCTTGTTCAAGTAATATCAATTATGCGAAGCGGTGGCATAATCTTGTTCAGTAAAGTGGGTTGTTCTGTCAAACATATATGTTGTCTTGGTTAGAGAGAATGTTGTTTTGTACAAGGGAGGACGTTGTTCGATTAAAATGTAGTATGATGTTATGTTCAGGGAGGGCGTGTTCAATCAAACCTGAACGTTATCTTGTTTAGAGAGAATGTTGTCCTGTCATGTCCAGGGAGGATATTGTTCGGTCAAATTGATATGTTGTTTTGTTCAGGTTGAATGATGTTCTGTCAAATCCATGTTGTCTTGATCAGACAGTATGCTGTCTTGTTAAGAGAGGACATTATTCTGTCATATCCGTACAAAGATTGCTCGTCTGTCAAACGGGTATGTTGGTTTGTTTAGAAATAATGATCTTATGTCAAACGGGTAAATTGTTTTGTTTGAAGTTTTTGTTGTCCTGTTCAGAGGAGAAGTTGTTTTGTCAAACCGTTTTGTAGTCTTGTTGAGAGAGTATGCTGTTCTGTCAAACTGTTAAATTGTCTTGTACATTGATTAAACTTCATTTTTATTGTTCATAATACTTGCAGAAAACTTGAAAATAAATTTTTTCGAATTTCGTAATTGTTTTCTTTTGCTTTATGCCAAAATCTTAGAGATTCTAAAATGTTCAAGCAGCTGAAGTTAGTAATGTAGTGCTGCAGCAAAGGGGGGCTGCTGCAAGGAATTGCACATTGTTTGCCCGTAGAACAACCTATCTCATCAACACAACATACTCGGTGAACAAGGCAACATGCATGTTTCACAGATCAACACCTCATATGAACAGGACGACACATAGGTTTCACAGAACAACATCGTCGCTGAAAAAAATAATATACCAGCTTAAGATGATAGCGGCATCTCTGAGCAAGACAACATACCCTTTTGACTGAACAACAACCTTTCTTAACAAAACAACATACTCTCTTAACAAGACAACATACTCTCTTAACAAAACAACATACTCTCTTAACAAGACAACATACTCTCTTAACAATACAACATACTCTCTAAACAAGACAACATACTCTCTTAACAAGACAACATAATCTCTTAACAAGACAACATACTATCTTAACAATACAACATACCTTCTTAACAAGACAGCATACCTTCTTAACAAGACAACATACTCTCTTAACAAGACAACATACTCTCTTAACAATACAACATACTCTCTTAACAATACAACATACTCTCTTAACAAGACAACATACTCTCTTAACAATACAACATACTCTCTTAACAATACAACGTACTCTCTTAACAATACAACATACTCTCTTAACAAAACAACATTCCGGTCTGACAGAACAACATCCTTTACGAACAAACGATATAATTTCTTTCTTGGATATCATTTCCATTATCAACATAAGACAGTTAGTGCGTTCAATAGAACATACAATGTATATTGATTCCAAAGGTTATAGAAAATTACAGAAAAATGTGTAACTGTATACAATGGTGAACATCTATATCAAAATCAAGTGGTGCCAGTTAATCTAAATTGAACTTCCACATATAATGTTGTAATTACAAATACAGATACAATCAGATTAGTTCCGCATTTCATCACAAATTAGATAAGATCTTGTTACACTATTTGTGATGTAAATATAAGATTACGGATTATCAAATGGCTTGTTAGGGCAGACATACAATGTATTTGCAAATTAAAATAAGAATGGACAAACAGCAATAATTGTCCAAGTTTCAGTTAAATCGGGTAAATTTAGGTAATTAATAAGTTTACTTTAACTGACTACATTGAATGTCATTGATTCACCATTCCAAGACCGAACCCGGGCCATTACTTACACATTATCCCAACATGCATTTTTTGAAAGTTGTTTAACCATTCAGTATATTCCGTGCTTGGTACTGCAACAATGTCAACATATCCCTTAAAGCACATAAATACAGCTGATGGTTTGTTCCGATACTACTATATGTGTGTACGAAAGAGATATATGCAGCACAAAATCTTCACTGATTCACCATTTAACTATAAAATTATGTTATAAGTCTATATTACAGGGATAAGCAAATTTGATGCAAGTGAGCGTTTACGAACTGCAGCGCTAAGTTTGTTTTTTTCCTGTAATATGAACCCGACTTACAGTTACAGTATTTGCATTGAAATACGAAGACCATATTAGCTCTATGATATTACAGTTCTTATCAAAAAATAAATGAAAATATAATTTTCATGTCAATATGAGGAATAAATCTTACTTTTTAAACGAAATGAGAGCTTTTGATTGGATTGGAAAGTAGCGCAAAAAAGGGAAATCAACGACACATTGAATAAATTTAGCCAAGATCTACATTCGCCTAAAATGAAAACTTTACATTTTATTAAATCAATGTATTTCACTATGGCTCTATAAAATAAGACAAATAGCAAAGGCGATAATAGGCCTACAAGTTAAAGTCATTTATCATGCGTAAAAGGGAGATAACTCATATAGTGATAACAGACAGATTTACAAAAACAAAATTGGTTACCAAGACAAAATATTCTTTTTACTGTAAGTTGAATGAAACTAATGTCAAAACTAGAAAACTCAACAATGTTTTATGGAAACACAATGCAAAAGCGAGAGTTGAAACTCCAAGTATTCAATTTATTTAATAACCTCCCTTTGAATTGAATTATATAGGTGAATTTATGACCGAAAATCTGAAAGCTCCTGTGATGATTTTAATTTTGTTTTGATAAACTCCCTCCCCAACTGATAAAGTTTAGCATTCTTACAAATGATTGAATTCCACCTCCTGCATTGTGAGGTATTGGTGTTTCTTTCTCATGCATAATAAATCCCATTATAAACCTGTGGAGTTTTCATGTTGGGTCAGTGTAGATGTTCATTTACATGTGGTACAAACAAAATATAGACATTATTGTTCCAAAGAATCGTACATAATACTCAATATAATTATACAATATGTAGATTAAACTGCACAATAAATTTGGTGAACATTCATCCCAGTAAGAGATCATCATTTTACAAATGTCAATAAAGAAAACCAATGCTTGAAAGAAGAATTACAAAAGTAATTACGTTTCCTCAAATAAACAAATTATTAACTAATATTAAAGGATACTGCAATAATAGATCACATTAAATAAGCTGAAATCATAACAGATTTTTAAATTCCTATAAAACTTTAATCAAAACTTGTAATTTCATTCAATACGGGTTGAAAGGTTAACAAATTGCACTTGGGTAATTTAAAAGAGTATTATGGGACTGCTAGATCTATTAGAGCTTTTCATTTAGATCTAAATATTTTCTTTACCTTTTACATGAAAAGGGTAGGTTTTACAAATAACCAGAGAAGTGACAGCTAGAGGAGTGAGAAATGCAAAGTGCGTTCTATTTCATCACGTTTCGGCGAAGACAAAATACTTTTTTGGTTGGTTGCTATGTTTTCTTGCAAACAGTAACTTTGTTTAAAAGCGTAAAGAACAGTTACCAGAAAAATTTGAAATACGACCCAATAGCAGCAGTAGCAGTAGCAGCAGTAACAGAAGCAGATTCAGGAGCAACAATATGAGAAGTATTGGTGGGTTATGCCCCAGTATAATGTCGAGTTTTATGTGCACATACACAATGTATATATCTTTCACAGCTCATAACTGACACTACATTATATGCGATTTCGATCAAATGACCTCGATTTGAATAACTCTAGTTTTCGCTATTTTGCGGCAACTACGCGCAATTAGAAAAACAATTGTACGTAAAGCAAGTTAAATACGTGTAACATAAAACAATCAACATACATTGTAGTTTGGCAAATATTGACACTGAATGTGTGTCAGGTAAAACTTCTATCTCTGTTGGCTATAAAATGTCCTTTCTTTAGGCATGTTGACATACCGGTGTCTCAGCTTTTGTGTCAGATGTACTGACCAGCGTCTCTGCTACTGGCCGAACACACAGAATCAATACAAAAATAAGAATTGTAAGAACAAACTATATATAGAATAGGTTTTCTTTCCCATGCATGATGCTGTGATAGTGTCAAAATGGGAATGTTGGACTTTTTTATGTTTAATATAGTTAAGATAGAAAGTTAAGCGCAAGAAATATTCAATAAAATAATTTGAATAAAATAACAGTACAAATAAAAGGTTGAAACTTTGCTGAATGACCCCAGCACAGAGCCCGAACCCCAAAATGTAATACCCGTGTTGTGATAAAGTTTCTGTTCGTCCGTTCATCCATCTGTCTGTACGTTTGGCTGAAGGTTAATGGTCATGTTACAGTATGATCAGCTTTAATCATCATTTTATTTAAGCATAAATCATTCTCAGCATCCACTTGTATTACGGGATCGATTCTCATCATCACTGATCAAATAGAATAAATCTGCATGCAACCCCCAAAAAAGTTTGAAAAGACGTTTTGATTCTCCGGAGATCTTACAGGGCCATATTTGGCTCTGTTATTATGTTCTGAATGGAACCCATGCGGTATAACCCATTTGATGCCTTTTCAAGCAGCCATGTGTCAATATAACTGCTTAAATAATACGGATGGCAAAACAATTGATGATACAAGATAAATTGCCACTAACTATCCATGCGACAAGAAGTCAATATCCTTTGGAGAAAAGGAGTTTAGCCCTCCCAAAACAAACACAAATATGGTGTAAGTAAAGACAGATACACGGTGGCTCCTCTTACAACTATATTTGCACTTCTCTTCTATTTTAGTCAATAGTTAGTGAAATTAAAAATAACATTTTGATGAATAGGTGCCTCTCTCAAATTATTTGATGTTATCCATTTTGTTTACAAATTGTATTATAACAGTTTCTATACAAAAACTTACCGCTCATTATTTGATTAAATTGTTCAAAACGTGCCTTCCCAAATGTTTTGCTAGGAAATCAAATGTTTGAAGAGTTGATGTTTTTCTGCTGTAAGTCCGATATTCCATTATCAAAACGATTTTGAAGACCTCTTACGCTCTATAGTTTACGTTTGCTAATTAAACTTGTGCAAATTGTGAGGCGCAAAACATAACACGTGTGTAAATTTGAATTTTAAAAGAATAATCGCCAAATTAAGGGTGCCTGTAGCAAGCGTGAACGGTTCAGTTGTACAGGTGGTTAAATATAGTTTCATTTTTCTTCAGTAGAAGCGTAATTGTATTTCCATTGTGCAATATGAAAAACGAATTATGTGATCTGCAGCACTTGAGTTTTATTGCGGAATGCTAGTGTGAATAAAAAAAATGAAATAGAATTAATAGAAACCACTTCACGTTAATATTTTAAAATTTAGGATGTTATAACATTCAACACCACTTGTCACTCGAGTTGAGGAACTTCATTCTCTAACGGCCTAATGCTAATATAAACTTTGTAAGTATTTGCCAGCACGATGTAGGTCGTAGACCCCATGCAGACAAAAAAGCAGACACAATTAACACGGTCACAATCTCTGTACTTTGGGCAATATACCTACATTTGTATTTGCAAGTTTACATTATTCCTAACCCCAAGTTAAGACACTGTTGTCGTTCTCAATGCAAAATATGTACAATCTGTGGGCATTCGCTGTCCAAGAAATGCTAAATTCTGACGATTGTCGAGGTTGGCCTCAGCCTAGATACAAATGTACTACTAGTTTTTCGCAGTTTTTTTTGCTCACTACGGTGGAAAATAAGAGGGTTAAAAAAACAGGGCTGTCACAAGATGACTACATGTAGTTCCCCCTGTAATTTGACATGGTGCCCTAGTTTTACTTTTACTAAATGTCAACCTGTTTTTCGAATAACAGATTAGGTACAAAATATTAATTAGTGTATATATTGGTCACAAAACTAGCGGGTGACATGCATCTTATCGTAGTGTTTGAATTTATATAAAAAGAACATACTAACTTAAAAACGATATATTTAGTCAACGATCGAACTTGTATAAATAAACTGTTGCCAAGTTTAGTGACAACTGGATCAGAACTGCTCAAAATGTAGAGGACGCCCAGCATGAAATCCAAATCTAGGCGATATCGTAAGACATGTTGTATTGACCAATCAAGTGAGATGACACAATCGAGCTAAATGTGACACATGAAGTGATTATAAAAAGCCATCTTTTGTTTTTATCTTGTGACCTAGTTTAAAATACTTACCTGGCTACAGATCACCAAGAACAATACTCTGAACAATTTTCATTACTGATGAGTGGATAGACAATGTTGAATTTGTACTTACTGGGAAAGATTACCAGACCTAAAACTTAAAAAAAAAGCCAAAATGAGGGACTAAATGTCCCATTTGAGATCTCAGTCTAATGAGGGATCAAATGTCCCAGCTGAGATCACAGTCAGATTTTCGGTGGAATTACGGAATGTAAAGATCATAATCCAGCAGATACTGAATGTAAATTACAAACACACTTAGTCCACAACTTGACACGGAGCTTTTAAAACAATTGGTTGACTACTTAAAAATTGAGTGAGCACATAGGATGGGTACAGAAGAGGACCCTGAAAAATTCTTATACCTGAAAATTGTATGCAAATTAGCGTGCTTTAAAGTTCAAACTGCGATCGAAATTGGAGGGTACAGTATCCTACCTACAGTCACCTCCTGAAAATGTTGATATAAATAAGAGCTGTCCTAAAGACAGCAAGCTCGACTATTGTGGGTGCTTGCTAATAAAACAAAACTTTTATCAGTTTAATAGCAAAACAAATTTCTGCTAACTATATTAAAAGTATAAACTAGGAAAGTTGAATCATAAAAAAAGTCAAAATCAATTACTATATATCTAATTTTTGGTAGATTAATTGTTTGATACAAAATGTACCCCTGCACATTGATACAAAATGTACCCCTGCACATTGCTAAGTTTGATATAACTACCAGAAGTGGTTACTGAGATATGTGCATGAAAGTACCTAACATGCAAAACATCAACTAAATTTTCAAAGTCAAACAAGGGCCATAATTTGTATCAAATTCATACAAGAGTTATCTGACATGACTGTGTGACACCCCTAAAGACATTTACAAAGTTTCAAGTCAATATCATAGGTGGTTACTGAGATATGTGCATGATAGTACCTTACATGCAGAACTTTAACCAAATTTTCAAAGTCAAACAAGGGCCATAATTTGTATCAAATTCATACAAGAGTTATCTGACTTGACTGTGTGACACCCCTAAAGACATTTACAAAGTTTCAAGTCAATATCATAAGTGGTTACTGAGATATGTGCATGATAGTACCTAGCAGGCAAAACTTTAACCAAATTTTCAAAAGGGCCATAATTTGTACAAAATTTATACAAGAGTAATCTGACTTGACTGTGTGACACTCATGAAGACATTAATTAAGTTTCAAGTCAATATCATAAGGGGTTACTGAGATATGTGCATGATAGTACCTAGCAGGCAAAACTTTTACCAAATTTAGTACCTAGCAGGCAAAACTTTAACCAAATTTTCAAAGTCAAACAAGGGCCATAATTTGTACTAAATTTTAACAAGAGTTATCTGTCTTGATTGTATGAGACCCCTAAAGACATGAACAAAGTTTCAAGTCAATATCAAAGTTGTTTCTGAGATATGTGCATAATAGTACTTAGCAGGCAAAACTTTAACCAAAGCTGCAACGCCAACGCCGACGCATAAGTGACTGTAAAAGCTCTCCATATTCTCCGAATAGTCGATCTAAAAATCAAAGATGAGAAAAGAGAAGATTGGATCTCGTATGATACTTTGTTTATTGATGGTAAACTTGTGAAATCTGACAAGGGGTGTGTGGAGAATGGACTGAAACTGTAATAGACTTACTAAGAGTAAACAGAATAGATCTAATACTGAATTTGTTAGTAAAGTTATTGAAAGTAATATCATATTATCTGAGTCATGGACTGACGCTAACTATTGTATAGATATAGGATACAAAAATGCATTCTAGATTGTCTAAAATGTACTTTTGACTCCAAATGTCAAAGCAATAGTTTTTATTTCATTTTGGTTTTTGACTCCTTGAGACAGGCATCAATATAAATGAAATTTGGTAACAATATGGACTCTGAGCTTTTCAACACAAATATTTTGTGCAGGTTTCGAAAGAAAACATTGAAAATCCGCATGGTCTCCAAATTATCTAGGAAAATGTTGACTGATAGTTGGACGGACAACAAATGAATGGTAGTCTACAACCACATTTGTGGGACTGTGTTGGCTTTTCTTCTGAAAGCATCTGAATTTGTTACTTTTTATATCAGTATCCAGTAATACTATTACGCTACCCTACCGTTTACGGAATTTTAACACTTTTTCCCACACAAAATCACAACTTCTGCTGTAAAGTAAACCTTCAGCTGAAGAGCAAACTTTGACAGTACTTACTATAGTCTCTCAACAAGGAAATCTAATAATGTTCGAAATATGATATAGCATTTTTATTTCAAAAACAAACACTCTTGACACTCGTTGAGCGAATCTTATTCATAGAAAGTTTGGCCTTTACTTGATTAAATTTTCTAATCCTGCTGTGGACCTTATTTTAACAAATTTTCTCTCTTTCAACGGCCCAGTAGTAACTACCATTGTAATGCACGTGGAGCAAACTTGACAGTTTTAAAAACTACAAATTGTCACCAATTTAGAGGGTGTAGTATGTTTTGATTTATAAATACAGGGTAATATAAATATTTGCAAAGCTTCTGTTTACAAATTTGGTCGAGGGAAATGAAATATTTTAACTTTTAATTTAAACAAACATGTGGATACTGGATTTAAATTTCTATTTTAATTGATGATACAAATAAAGTAGTAAGGAAAATATTATTGGTTCAATGCCTGGCACGTTTTATACTTTAAATACTTTGTTAAAATACTAGATAGGTAATAAAGAAGTAAATACAATGTAAGTGTCAACTGAAAAAATATAATATATACCAATTTCTGACAAAGAACCCAAAGAAAATTAAAACACCTGCGAAAATTTCATCAAACTGAGTCATCTTTTTGGCAAATATTTCAAATGCATTCACACAGACAGTAAAAAATCTAATTGGTGTTCAGCGATGTTATTTTAGAATATCATATAATAGTTTTTAATTAATTTTATTTTATTTTCATTTTCAATTTTTCATATGCTCACTCCTAAAACATCACGCACATGATATACATGTAGTTATTTTTCTTAAAAGATCCTATATAACCCCTTTATGCACTTTAAATCTGTTATGTATTACATTTGATATTTTTCAAAGAAATATAACTTCTTGAATGTTTACAAAACAAATCAGTAATTGTATCTAATTTAGTGGCTCAAAAAGGAAACTGAAAAAAAAGAAAGAAAAAAAAGTCAAATAATTGAAACCATTAAGTCTGTACTCTGCTTGTCTCCCTTTTCATTGCTTGGTTAATCCGCAACACCCTGATAAATTAAATAATATGACTTTCTTTCAGGGATTCACATCTTTTTTCAAGTATTAGTTCATGTACTTTATTTAAGTGAAACTTATTATTTTACATCCGTCAGTTCTTACATTAACTACCCTTGTTGACTGGTTTTATACCAGTTCTTTGATCTGAAAGGTAGTAAGAGTCAAAGTCAACACTCGTGAGTGAAAAAGTTTTATGCTTAGCGCCATTAAAAAATTAAAGCAAATCATATTAGTTTATACCAATCTATTTTAGCAAGATTGTGAAGAAAGCTTATAGCTTATCGAGTCACTCTCGAGTCCGCTTCCTGGAAAAACCAGTACTGGTATCATATGAGGAGTTACGGTCGTGACATTGGTGGGGCTTGAAGCCGCAACCTCCGAGATGAGCGGCAGACACCTAAACCTCTACACCACTGCTCCCCTTTGAAGCAAATCATTTATAAGCCTAACATAGGGGACTACATATTCATCAAGTAATATGAGCACTCGAAAACATCGAACAAATCTTCATTTCCTTTTATACCAATCAGTATATTGCAAATACAAGCTACAATTTCAATCTATACCATTGCAATGCACAGTAAATACAGATCTACTGTTAACAGGAATTGTTATCTTAAACTAATTATATGTATTTACATGAACTAATTTTTTATACAAGAATTCCTCCCTCATCTTTTCATAACACAGAAGTTTTTTGGTCAATATAAACAAAGTCTGAGTGCAAACTATTTGAATCATTGTTCAATCAAAGTAATTGTAACTCTAAAATAATCTCAAAAAGTTTATGATATTTATATAACACTGTTAAAACCTTTATACATTTTTCAAAAGCGCACTGTTAATGATAAAGTAAATAATTTGATTGCATTTTTTGATAATTCATTCTCTGCAGGCGTTCAGATTCACTTTTTTAAAAACTATTTCATACAGAGAGGATATACAAGGTGTATTTTCATTGAAAGAATAATGGCTAATAAAATGGCTGAGTTACTTTATTCCTGCCTGGTGAGACATTGATCTCTGGCACAGTCTTGCAGTGCATTTTCTTTAAAATTTGTTTTCCAATATACACTTGTATTTAAGAAATAAATTGGA
>JAFMSR010001843.1:0-24987 GCA_022818135.1 Saxidomus purpurata | reverse complement strand
GTCACTGATGAGAAATCGGACTTCACTGAAGGGATCATAGACGTCTGACAAGGACGGAAATTCAACGTCCATATCATTGACTGCATCCGGGAATGGACGTCTGTATCATTACCTGCAACCGGGACGTCTCTATCTCTGATGGGTACTGTTACACAGTTTGTGACTAAATAAAATAAAAATAGTTTATATGAAAACGGAATAGTATTTTTCGTTTTTCGCAGTGATTCATTAAGGCATGAGCAGTAAATGAATCGTATGTCGTGGTAACGCAGATTCAGTTACATTGGAAGCGGCACGCATATCAACCAAGTGCTATAGCCAGTAGAAACTTACACATTTCCATAACATTATAACCGCCGTCCTTCTCCGCCATATTTCCTTGTTGAGCAATGCCTTACTGGTTTACTCGAGTCGGTCAGCTGTAATAATTTGAGCACAGTGATTGTTACTATGAAAGCAGGATTCATCGAACATGTTATTCAAGTCAAGCTAAATTTTGACAAAATTAAATTACTTAAGACTTTCGCTGGTGTTTTTTGTTAATGAGTTTGTGATATGCAGTTTAAATATAAACCATACATAAATCCAGAAACCTATTTGCACTGGAATAAAATCATTTTTCGGCTGGTCATCTCCTGTGTATTGAAATAAAGTATTCAAACTTAACAGTTGTTAGATATATCACACAATCTACAAAAGTATAAAATCCCTAAAACATTTATGATTTAAGCTTCGAACATTTATGTTATTAGTAAGGATCTGCTTTTCAAACACAGAAACACACACGTTTATTATTATAATTTCTTTGATAGATCAAGGAAAAGGAAATAAAATTGGGGAACTTTTTTAAGCATTTTCCGAATATTTATCAGTGAATTTAAGTTGTTAATGTTTTCTTTGTACTGAAATTAAGCTGCATTGTTTCGGTTTGGTTGAATAAACTTCAGACGGCGACACCTATGATGCTGATTATTCAAGAAAACATCCGGTATATAACATCAAAACGTACAAAAATGTATTTTACTTTCATAAAAGCAATTTACTTTTTATTGTTTTGATATTGAATTATGCCTTGGTCATATATACGTTTGATGGTCCCATCGTATGATCTTTTGTAGGATGCAATTGCAGTATATCCGTATGAACTTCGCAGACAAGTCATGCGGAGCTTGGACAGCCCCCTTACGGTATACGCAGTGTGTCCGTACGACAATTAAAACCAGTTCCGGCGATATCTGAAACCATTTCATTTTTAGCTAGAATTGTCAAGGATGTCATACGTAGCCCGTATGGTGAATGTAACGCCCTGTGGGCCTTGTGCGCACATCGCATGTTCCCCACTCGGTGTCCGTAGTACCGTAAGAACATCGTACGTTTACCGTGCGCCTACTCTGCGATTGTCGTGTGAGCATCGGCAAGCTCTTACGGCCTCGCGGTGTTCCAGATCAACACGGACATCGTGCAAGGCCCGCGATTTTAGTTAGGGGCCCGTGTGAGCTGTTCCCGACTTCGAAATCTCTACGAGCTCGACTAGAACGCGGGGGCTCGATGAAACATTTTCACCGAGTCCCCGAGTCCTCTACGAGTTAAAAAAAATCCGTACGATGCTCGCAAGAGCCAACGATGTCAGTATGGACTCCGTACGGAGCTCGTAGTGTAAATGTGACCAGGGTATCAACGCCGATCGCCAACAACATGCAGTGAATAGTACGTAAATATTTTCAAATACCACGCATGTTACAGTAGTGGGAATCCTACTAACTGACATGCAATTTTAAGAACAGTATCTTATTACACGTAACCTCCACAAAATGTATAGCATCAATGAAAATTCCACTAGTGACCGCCGGTAAAGGGTAGGTTAAATGTCCTTTCTTTAAGTCAACAACATAATTACTGTAAATTGCTTTAATTCTCAATGGTTTAATTTTCGCTAGAAATCGAGAATCTTTATAGACGCGAATTCAAATCCACGCGAAATATTAGCTTACCGGGTATCCGAAATCTAGTCTTATCCGAAAACTGTTTTACGATATTTTTTCAATATTCATTTACTGTTTTTCTTACACACTTCAGTTTCATCACATATACAAACACACAAAAAGCTTGTTGCCTGAGGGGAAGATGAAGGTCGCCTTTGACTCTCTCTAATAGTACTTCTTTTCATGCGAGCTTCTGTCAACAAACGGCTTATCTAAGAATACACATGTACAGCAAAATTGCAATTTCATTTTGAAACATTTCACTGTCGGACCTTTCCATAGTGGATAATGTATAAAAGCTTTTCAGATGAGACACGTGAGAAAGCAGAAAGGATTCCACTCAAATATTTTTCTGAAATAGAACCTGTATTCCTATCTTGGACAGTTCTGTGTACTAGTAATTGTTTTTATTGTATTGCATTTATGGCCAGATGTGGGGATACTACTTTTTTAGCTCACCTGGCTATGCCAGGGTGAGCTTTTCTGATCGATGATTGTCCGTCGTCCGTCGTCCGTCGTCCGTCAACATTTTGATTCAAATGACATCTCCTCTGAAACCTCTAGGCCAATGTTGATAAAACTATGCAGGAATGTTCCTTGCATGAAGCTCTACCAAAATTGTTCAAAGAATTCCATTCCATGCAGAACTCTGGTTGCTATGGCAACAAATAGGAAAAACTTTAAAAATCTTCTTCTCTGAAACCACAAGGTCTAGAGCTTAGATATTTGGCATGTAGCATTGTCTAGTAGACCTCTACCAAGATTGTTCAAATTATGACCCCCGAGTCAAAATTGACCCCGCGCGGGTGGGCCCTTAGTTTTTGCATAGGAATATATAGGAAAAACTTTAAAATTCTTCTTCTCTGAAACCACAAGGCCTAGAGCTAAGATATTTGGCATGTAGCATTGCCTAGTAGACCTCTTTAAAGTTTGTTCAAATTATGACCCCCGGGTCAAAATTGACCCCGCACCGGGGGTCACTTAGTTTTGCATAGGAATATATAGGAAAAACTTAAAAAATCTTCTTCTCTGAAACCACAAGGCCTAGAGCTTAGATATTTGGCATGTAGCATTAGCTAGTAGACCTCTACCAAGATTGTTCAAATTATAGCCCCGGTCAAAATTGACCCCGCCCCGGGGTCACTTAGTTTTGCATAGGAATATATAGGAAAAACTTAAAAAATCTTCTTCTCTGAAACCACAAGGCCTAGAGCTTAGATATTTGGCATGTAGCATTGGCTAGTGGACCTCTACCAAGATTGTTCAAATTATGAGCCCCGGATCAAAATTGACCCCCCACGGGTCATTTAGTTTTACATAGGCTTATATAGTAAAAACTTAAAAAATCTTCTTCTCTTAAACCACAAGGCCTAGAGCTTAGATATTTGGCATGTAGCATTGGCCAGTGGACCTCTACCAATATTGTTCAAATTATGACCCCTGGGTCAAATTGACCCCCACGGGGGGTCACTCAGTTTTGCATAGGAATATATAGTAAAAACTTTAAAAATCTTCTTCTCTGAAACCACAAGGCCTAGAGCTTAGATATTTGGCATGTAGCATTGCCTAGTAGACCTCTTTAAAGTTTGTTCAAATTATGCCCCTGGGGTCAAAATTGACCTTGCCCGGGGGGGGGATCATTTGTTTTACAAAGGCGTATATAGGAAAACCTTTTTGGTATATAACATTTTCTAGTGATCTTCCACCAGGCAAGTGGACTTGTACCAAGGTGAGCGATATAGGGCCATCTTGGCCCTCTTGTTATTTAAAATGTCTGTCAGTAAGATGTAACATGGATGATCGTCTTCATTTTGCTACTGCTGTTATTTTCAGTGATACAATGTGTGCTGATGAACTGTTTGAAAAGGTCCAGGGGCAGATTAAAATAATTTTTCTTGACAATAAGACACAATTAAAGGGGGTTTAATATTTTCTTAATTAGATTCCAAAGGGGTCTATTCATACAGAAAAAATACTCACGAGGAGCTCAAATCTTGTAAAGACTGAAAAACACCCACGTAATGCACAGAACTTGATGTGTAATCCATTATAGTGGAAAGAGAGACGTCACTTTTGGTGCTTAATATCCATGTAGTAGAAAGCCGTCATTTTCTGCTGAACTCTGAAAGAAACTATCACAGAACAATAATGTTAACGGATTTGTTTTCTTTGTAAATAACGTGGATAACATGAGACTTACTGCAGTTTAGATAGACAATTTAAGACAAAACGCTCATAAAAGGCATACGTTTTTAACTGATTTGATGTTAGGTTACATGCTGTAAATGCAGGTACAAATTTACTTCGAAATAGACAATGGACATGTTGGACGGTTTTTCGTTCGAACAATAACGGTTTTTAAGTATTTTGTTTAGTTTTAACATAGTTTTTTGCAAAATAATCAACACTTCTTACATAGACAAGTCTTTAAATTACAGGTCTTACTCATTCATAAATTTTAGCAGACTATAATTTCGTCTCATGAGTATATTCATTCAACTATCTTGTACACAAAGTGCCATTTTCGTTAGTTCTGAATTTCTATCAAGAAGTATGTTACTGTTTTGTGCATTTTTCCTGCGATTTAAGCCTAGCAGTCAAGCCGCTAGTCTTGTCCATCTGAGTTGTCTTTGAGATGTTGCAGACTAATAGCACAACTGGTCGTAAGACATTTAGAGATTTGTCGTATGAACCTCAACAACTATTACGCTTTACGCTTTCTATACTTCGATCTTATTTTATTTAAGATGACTATATCCTACGAATTACGTTTTCGTAAACTAACTTAATACTACAGTTTACGGCCAGCTACGATTGGGAAATGCAAGGAATAGTTAGACAGTCTTGTCACAAGCTATGGATGGTCTGAATTATCTTTGTAAGTCGCCCGACCGTATGGCCGCGTTACTAGATATATGACTGCAAGACAAGTCGTTCTACTTGTTGTGTATTCGCGCAACTGGTCCTAAATATATGTTTTTTAGATTCGCTGTAGTAGTCACATGAGCCTAACGAACATTTGAACGACCAGTTTGAACGTAAAGTCGCACAGGGAATCGTGATCGGTCGTGAGACATGATCGTTGAAAGTCGTTTATATTCTTGGAGTTTCGTACGACATCGTTAAATGTCATACGACCAATTGTGCTATCAGTCTGTAACATCTCAAAGACAACTCAGGGAGACAAGACTTGCTGTATAACGGCTAAGTTAAAATCGCACGAACAATGCACGAACTGACCGAAACTGCCCTAATCGGACGACTGAAATAGTCGCAGACAATCACAGCTCGAATTTGACTAGGATATTAGCAGTCAGTGTTGTCGTTGTCTGCCTCATTTTCTCATTTTGCCATTTCACGCCTGTTCTGTATAGCCAAATATACAGCAAAAAGTGGCAGTACAGTCTGTAAAATAGACTTTTGGTAAATTATTAATGTAAACGTCTCTTCAAAATGTCGCTTCATAACGTACGCTTACCACTGTCACTGTCGAAATTCATGCGAACAATACTCACCATTCAGAATCCTCCGCATCAGAGTAAAGTCAGTACAAATATCACATACATAACGTATCAATTATATGCAAACTTTAAAACGAGCTACTTTCTTATGTAGTAAAGCAATTCTGTACATTCTTATGCGGATGTTGAAATAGTTACAAAAATAGTGTGACTGTCCAGTGAGGCATTAATTTTCGATCTCCGTGTGGGAGTGTATTGCTCGACATCTTAAAAGCCTTTCACAGGTCAAAACAAATATTGACACACTAGGTTGATTTGTACACCACGTAACAAAATCTAACGTGTTGAATAGATACCATGACGTAATTACACTCTTGGAAATCTTTTTATTCAAAGAGACACACTGGGCCGTTGACATTACTTTTAAAGTGAGGTTTCAAGCGATGTCAAGTTATGTTTGAAAGATTTCAAAACCTTCGCCATTAGCGTTTTGCTAGGTTGGTTTTGTTAGCATGAACCAACTGAAATTTTGAAAAAATCCACAAATTAACAAAATGTAGCATAACACAAATTTATGAAACCTTTTAGTTGAAAACGTCGACACATTTTGTTTACTTGCTTGACCTAGACGTTTCGTCCAGCAATTATTTGTAACGGCAAAACCTCTACAAATTTATTACCCATAAAATTCCTATTTGTTAAAATTAAGAGAAAATCCTTGCGAAAATGTTCTTTTTCTTGATCCCAACAGACAGTGATATTACTATATATTAGATGTATTTCACGTTCAAATCTTTATTATGTACGTCTGCGCTACATTTTATTGTTTCAAGTCAATAAGCGTCTGTTACCGTCTGTACAAATATGCATTGTATACACATTAATAATACGGTTAATGGGTACACAAGTAAATTTGCGTCTCTTAGATAATAAAGTACAAATGAAATTGTTCCTCCCTCCCAAAATGAGATATTAGCCAGGATGCATTAACTTGGTAGTTATTCCAGCATATGTACTATGTGTTTTTATTATGCTATTTCTAAATACTCAGTACGGTAACATATATGTTTGTAAAACAAAAATGCTCTGATATAATTATTAATAGGTTTATTATTAAAAGGGTTTTACGACGTCCACATCATTAGTGATTGGAGGAATGATCGACGTTTTATTCCCGGGTTATTGCTGGGGAACCGTTCAAACGTTTCAAATTTTAATTTGACATTGATTTGTGACGAAGTGATTTTCACAACAGGGGCTTTCTGCATTCAGTTATGCAAAGCAGGTGGCATGTGACGTTCAGAGTGTGTTAACCGAATAGTTGAAACCACTTCCGAAACAAAGTTACTTTGACCTTGCTTTTCGACTGGAGTTCTGAAGGTCAATAAGGGTCATCCGCTTGTTCCCAGCAACAAACACATCAATTTTGAAGATGTATGGTTAATAAGTTACGTACATATCTTATGCCATAGCTAGTATTACACAAGCTATTGTAGGTACTTTACTTCAAGCTGCTTCAAGGTTTGAAAAACGTCAACTTTACCATGCGAAGCAATCAATTTGTCAGCAAAGGAAGATCTGACTTCAAGTATTTTGACATTTATGATTTAGTAAATTCTGTAGTATTTTCTTTAACATTGTAATTTTCCGAGTTGATCTGATATTAATAAACTAACAATTTCATGTAAAGAATAAACTTTGTGTCACAAATTCTCAAACCAAAGCATTGTATAGTCTTATAAATTAACGATGCTGTTGGAACTATGAACTTAATTGTCACAGATGATGTAGTGATGTTACAAACACTTTCCTTTTAGTAGAAGTTCCGAAGTAATGAATGGAAATATATTTCTTTGACCAAATTGAATGCGCATGAATGATGATAATGGGGCTAATGTCTGATCACAAAGCAAACAAAATGTAACAAATATATTGATGGTGTTTGAAATAACAAACAGAAATAACATGAAATGACTTGAATACCGCTATCGGCTGCCATGTCCTGTTTGTTAAATACGTTGTTATTCATGAAACAGAAAGCTGTAGTCAGCAATCAATTTATCTGAGGATATGTGCGAACCTTAATTGTTATTCAGATCGTCTGTTAATGTCAATCCATCTTTAAACATTCATGAGACAGATTACTTACTTGCTAACGGAACTGTACTAGAAAAAATGCTATTTCGCACCACACCTTTCAGCATTTCAATGCCGTGTGGCATTTTCACATCGGTTTATTATGTTGTTGGTGTCTTGTAATTTTAAGTACCTGTCGTGCTCACACACTTGAAAAGCTGTGTGCGTGCATTATTCAAATGTCATTCAATCTGCCACCAATCAAGTATTGTAGGAACCCGAATCACTAGAACTTGTAAGATGCATTAATAAAACATTGATCCGGTAACGCCTCTTCACGATATCGATGCAATACACCAGCACGCGTGACACTGAATTCCCATACTTTCTACCGCAATTCTTCGTAAAATATTAGCCTCGGCAACGTTCAACAAATTATAACTTTAATAATTCAGAAAAAAAATGGGAAGAGAATAATTTTTGTCGTAACATAATCTTCTAAGGGGAAACCATAGTTATTAAATCTTAAAATACTTCAGTCTAAAATTACAATTAGAAACAAAATCTTCCAAACCATGGCTTGTAGTTAAGATTCCCATAAGTTTGTAGTTCTGGCAGTTTTCCACGGTTGTCATTCATACTCACATGAGCGGTCAAAATTCAACTAAAAGTAATTTATGTTTTATTGTTTATAATGGTCTCGTCCACAAGATAAAAATACAGATAAAACATGTAAAACAAAACAAACTGTATATGGCCATTTCATACAGAATTACACGAGATTATTTGATATTATACATATAAAGATATTACCAAGTCTGTCATGCATTACAGTTTTCAAGAGGACCCTTTATACCCAAGCGAAATGTGACAAGTAATGACTTAATACAGTAATATATATAATTAGACAGATAGATAAATGGTTTAATTATATCACAGACCTTTCATCACGAATTGTTTGGCCAGGGTTTCAACATTCATATTGGTGAAAAAATGATTTCACCAAAAGCATGTATTAAAACTCACCATAATCATGTTTTCGTATCTATTTTAGGAAATGGAGTTTTTACTATTAATTAAGGAGATATTATAAAAATGCAACTGTAACTGACACTACATGTATCCCAGTTACTTTAAACAGAAAAGTTCAGGCATCATCTACTAGACTCACTATTTGCGCACTTGTGTTGTTTTGGGGAAAAGGTATTGGGACCAAGCTAAACTATGCTTAAATGATATTAGTTTACATAAGTCCTTACATGTAAACAAATACGAGTCGATAGCAATTGCTAATAATTATTGTTTAATAAAGATCTTTCTTACCATCCAAAAAGGCATGCCTGAAACCAATCCCTCGAAAAACAAATGTTTACCTTTTTCAAAATGCAAAAATCAGGATTTGAGCCTGTACTGTATGGCAACATCGCCCTCAAACTGCAAAAATATAAACATCATACACAATAAAACTGTAATGGCTATATTCAGAGTCGTCACTCGAACTCCACCTCGACTCATACTCGGGAAAGGCTTCCTTAAGGGATGCTCAAGGACGCCTCAAGTAAGGTGAACTCGAGTGACTAATTGGTATTCATAGTCAAAAAGCATCCTTGACTTTCTCGAGGAAGGTTTGAGGCGTTAATCACCCGTAACAAATCTTTTAACAATTGATTCATACATAAATATGGAATACACATTGCAAAAGAAAACATGACAGTTTAAAGAATTGTGTAATCAGATACGATTCCGTTTCCCGCATCTTCAAGAAGTAAACCTAAAAGTCAAAGATTTTGATCACCGATCATGGTGGATGGATTTTAACAGAAAGTTACTTAAAATATATACTAATTTATACTTAACAAAAAAATAAAGAATCGTTGTTTTTTTTAAAGTTGATTTTCGTTTACGTTACAATATGATCTGATTTGAAAATAACAATGTTCTTGGTTGTTACCTCATCAGTCATCACACTATACATTAATATAAAAGTATGAGAAAGCATACATTGAATGTGTCGCTCTACTGACGCCATTTTCAAGATCACTGTTTTACGTGTGTACTCTTGCTAAGGCTAGGCATTGGTGCTTTATAAAAAAATATCAATGCACATTGATTGTTTTAAAACAAATACTTAAAAAATAAGTTGGCTTATCTTAAAAGATCAGTAGCTGGCCCTACCAGAAAAGCATTTGTTTCATTGCAACTGTCTCACAGTATATTATTTACTTATTCAAGGTTTTGTCTGTCAAGACATTCAAATTATATGTAATTGACCCTTTGATATTTTGTTGAGTATATTTTAGCTCGATTACGCAACAAGTTCTCTTAACTTATAGTAATCGCTCTCGAGACACCATACTTGGCCGAACCAATCACTTGTCAGAGAGAGATAGAGATTTTCATGTCTGGTACACAGTTGCAGCTGGATAAACTGAGACACCTGTGGCATAAAATGTTTTGGTCTAGGACATTTGTCAAGTGGCCTAACTGGGAATTGAACCCGGAACCTTTAAGTTGCGAATCGAATGTCGTAATCACTGCACCAATGAGAGAGAGAGAGAGCGAAGGTATGTGTCTCTGGGGGCGGGGGTGAGTTTGGGGCGATGCGGCAAAAACATTTAATAACGTGCATTGAATCCCTGTGCTAATATGTACAATTTAGCGAGATGCAACTTTGAAATCAGAGAAATAAAACAGAGGGATACAATTATACTGTTGTATCCTGATCGTGCAAGTTTTATTTCATTCATACGCCTATTTTTTTCTTGTCCATTTTATGATTGCGTCGAGTGTACTTCACAATCCCCTTGGTCGAAATCCCTTGGTCCAAAAATGGCATAGTAGTCATAATACCCTGGATTTTACAAGTGAAAAGGCATATATTGAATGAAAAATGTTTACTAAATGTTTTATTTGTCTATAGTTTTACTTTACTATAGCGAATGATTGAAAAAAATTTAAATTATTGAAATTACAATGTAAAATTCATTTAGGGGATTATGACTACTATGCCATTTTTGGACCAAGGGGATGTTGAGTGTCTCCCGATTGCGTCTCCTGGCACCACAACTGTCCCATTTTCTAGGGCGATATAGTCTGCGCAATTTATCTAGGGTGAGTTTTTGCTCATAAAATATGTTTTATTGCCTACTGAGTTTTATTTCGTTTTTTAAGTACTAGTATAATATTTTAAGAAGAATTCCACATCATTAAAATCATATAAGGGGTTGGCCTCTGTCCCTTAAAACTATCCATGACCTATACAACTTCATCTATTTCCTGCAATTCGACCATTTCTCACTGGAGTCATATTCAAAATGACACCTTGAGTGCAGCTCGAGGAAGCGCTTTCGCTCCTCGAAATATCTGTCCTTACTCGAGGTTACTCGACCCTTCCTTACGTTTATGAATACCAATCGCTCCTCATTGGAGGAAATGCATCGACCGTTAGCCGATTAAAGGTAATTATCTGTTCGAGTTTGAGTCGAGGAACGTTTCTGAATATAGCCATAAGAAGTATTTCAATGCTACATGCTGCAAAAGAAATGATTATTGTGAATTCTATAAATACATTGTATTTTTAAGGAGTTATAATGATTCACGTGCAAATGGAAACTTACAGGTACATTGTCACCTCAGTAAGCAATGAAACACGTACAAATGACTATTTCTGCATATAGGTAATGAATTAATTATCATGAAAACAGACATTTCCATCAAAAGGTCTAGTTCAATTTTTGACTCTTAAAAAAAGTACAAATGGAATAGACGATGAATATTTTATATCCCCTGCAGTTTATGGTTTCGCTTGCATCCGTGACAATTGTGTTGTGTTTGTATCTAGGGAGAGGAGTATTACAAGGATAACAGTATTTGTAATGATACATTAGGTTTGTAATGGTTGCAAATGCCAAGTTCAGTACATGACTCTATTCCATTGCTCAATCTGCTATTATGCGATAAGTAAAAGTCGTTCTATTTAGGAGTCGTTTATACATAATTCCAACACACTAAAATAACGTTTAGTGTGTTGGAATGTCAATTAAATTTGCAACAATTAGATATAGAGTTGACTGTTTGGTAATTTTGATTATTGCGACTGTATATGTATATATATATGGCTTTTAGTGATCGAACATATTGTAATGGCGACCATTTAAAACCGTATATACAGTTGCAGAATACATAATAACCCTAAATTAAAATTAAGTAACCATCTAGTATTGGCGTTCGAGTGCAATGGCATTAGAAAATGTTTGGTCGTTTTACTGACTCGTTACCGAAATATGTGGGTTAGGCAAGTCGACCTATTCTTCATACTGATCGAAGACAGTTTCGTGGAGGGTGACAGTATATTCATGTACATGTAATCGATTTGTTTAAGCGACTGGGCATATTACTTACTCGTATCACTAATAACTTTTCAAGGACCTTGTTTGGCCTGACCCGACATGAACATCTTATTGTAGCTTTTCTTCTTAAAATATTAAGAAAGCATTAACAAAGGTAGATCCCTTCATATTTTGCTGAAACTTTTCTAATATTCCTAGAGCCTAAGTCGAGTGATTTACACTTTTGGGCACGAGGTCATTTATACCAACCTAATCGATTAAGTATTCCTTTGAGTCTTATATCGTAACAAGAACTTTAAGGAAAATATGTGCTAGAAATAACGTTAACAGGTTATTTGTTGTAACTAACGAAAACTACAGAATCTCCATTCGGTTTTTCATTACTTATTTACGAGTTCTGGGCATACGGAACAACGCCCGCTCGACACTTTTAACGCTAAAACGATGAAAGCAAGCATGATGTGGCAATAAAGAGAAAAGACATAAGTATCGGATATTTCCCTTGTAATGTCCAATAAAGTAACAGCTCAATCGTCAGTTGGCATTCGATCTCTGTAAATCAAAATTGGAGTGAGAGAACACTTCTTTGTGCGTACAAGTATGTTTTTCTATACAGTGCTTTTAAAAACTATTATTATTTATTTAGTATTTGAAACATACTAAATATGAGAATTACATACCGCGTTGCAGATATGGATATATGTTTGAAATTCTAAAACATATGCAATTGTTAAATTATCTTATATAGGAAAATTATATCAGTTAAAATAATGGAAACGCTATGCATGTGGATATTGTTCTGACTGGAATTTAAAACCGGAAAACAGTACTTGTTACGAACAGCTGGATTAAATATCAAGGCATTTAACAATCATAACTTTTAAGGGCATCGAGGAGAAGGAAGTGTGGTGTACACTTAGAAGTGTAAATAAGTTGCAAAATCGGAATGCTTACACAAATATCTTAAATGTTAGACATGTTTTCAGACATTGTTTTTGCAATGTTTCACATACAATCTGGTAAAAGAAATATTAGATACTTAAGAAAGAATTTAATGCTAAGCTAATTTTGAATGTTATTAGCATTCCTGTGGATAGTATCAAAATCAAATAAAGGACAAACAAGACAAAAACATCTAACTATAGACTGTGACTTCACTTTGCAATAAGCGCTGCGAAAAAATATAATATGAAGGATTATTTTCTAAAATGATACACGTTTTGGAAATATTACGATTGCGGAGTGAGGGAAAATCATGAAGAGTATAGAAGTCGATGATCTGTGTCAAAGACTTAATAAATTGCAGGTATTACAGTAGTAATCAGCTGATATTGAAAGCAACTATATTTACCAATATTTTATTTTTCAAGAAAACTAATTAATTATGCAGCGATACAATGTGCAATGAACAGTTATTCTGCACAGTCAGATACCAAATTATTTATATCGCAACGTATCCCTAATGCAATACTGTGAAGGAAAACGTTAACTTTGTTTTTATAAGTTTGTCATGACGGATAACATAGGTTGCCCCGAAACATCTACATTCATTCAAAGCAACCGAAGCCTAGCGAACATGTTGATAATCTCAACTGAGCATATTAACGTCAATAAGCAAATACTGCACGAGGAATTTGACTTTAAATCTGGAGATGATTCACCCGAAACTGGTAACATCCTGGTTGGAATTTTTCTGTTTTTCTTGGTCTTGCTAACGATTGCTGGAAATTTGAGTGTGTTTTTAGCTGTGATATTCAATAAAAAGTTACGGACTGTTTCAAATGTATTTATAGTGTCGTTAAGCCTGGCAGATTTACTTGTTGGGACTGTGGTTATGATACCAGCGGTGCTTACTGAGATATTTCAGCGCTGGATACTCGCGCATTCGTTCTGTGTATTTTGGGCGGGATTTGACGTTATGTTATGTAGCGCCTCTATACTAAACGTTTGTCTAATAAGCTTGGACAGATATATTGCAATAATGTCTCCATTACGATACAAACTGCTAGTAACTTACAGGCGGGCATTGGCCATGTTAGCAGCAGCGTGGGGCATTGCCATATCTGCGTCTTTCATTCCACTTCTCTCCGGAATTCATAATCCTGAAATTCCGTCCTTAACGAATCTAACATTGTTCTCTGACACGCCTCAATGTATGTTCATTCCAAGTTTAATTTACGTAGTAATTGCGTCTACAGTGACTATTTTATTGCCGATTATTGTAGCTTTAGTGCTATACTACAGAGTGTCGAAGGAAGCGAAAAGACAGGCTTGTTTCGTCGGAATTTTAATTACACCGACAAACATGTTACTTGGGGCGAAAGTGGCAAATAAACATATCCGGGAACCTTTTACAAGAAAAGCAACAGTTACTTTAGGTATAATTGTGGGAGCGTACGTAGTCACGTGGGCTCCGTTTCTTGTAATTAATTTAACAGACGCCATTTGTAGATGTGTCCCGGTGAAGCTGTTCAGTGCATTCGTTTGGCTAGGATGGTGCAACAGTCTAATCAATCCGATCATATATCCTTTCTTCATGAGAGATTTCCGAAAAGTATACTCACAAGCTGTGCTAAAACTATGTCCTTGTCTTGCGATGTTGTTAAAATACAAAAAAGACAAAGTTTTCCATAGGGATTCAATCGAGGTCACGTCAACGAAAATACATATTGACTATTCAGAAGATGCATTATAAAGAGTTTGAATATTAAAGTTATATTACCCTTCAAAATGGTCACATTGGTTTATAGTTAAGAATGATGCTCAAAACACGTGGATGCTTTAAAACATGTGAGAAATAAGTTTTACCATGATATTTCTGCTATTGACAAATACAAATTAAGATAAACATAACCGAAAGGTTGGATTTTTTATCTTTGACTAGGATAGTCAAAAAAGATTTTTACAGATTTCCTCTATATTCAATGTGAATGAAACTGTTATACAGATCATTGTTTTGACGTTATATATATGGCCATCTTTATTACTCTAGAAGAATAAATCACTAATTAATGTTTATTAAAAATTTTAATGGTCACTTTGAATGGTAATATCACTTTAATTTAAATTGATTACATCATGTATTACACGTTCTCATCTATTGTAGTAAGTATTTGTCGAACTGTTGATGTTATATAAACTTCTTTCAAGTTTGAAATGTGTCAGATATTATAACTTATTCGGCGCAGCCGTATCCTTTCAATCGCCATTGAAATGACAAATAGAATGTATAACAATTTGGATCGAAAACTTTACTATATAAGGCACCTTTTAATTGGATAATACGACATTAAATACTCCTACGTTTCCAGTCTTTCATGAGTGGTACGCATAAAAAGTTCATATCTATCAACATTGTATGTAAATTATGAGTGTAAAGTTATTATACTTTTGAGTCTATCAGTGAATAATGGTCAATACTTCGAGTGACAGTTATTTTTCTGGTGCACGTGTCACGGTACGAACTTAATCACAATTGGGGAGAAACTGCCTAACCGGCCGTTGAGCTCAGTCGGGTCTGCATTCCTTCTATAAACGAATGGTCCTGGGTTCGCGTCCCGGCCAGAGCGCACAGTTTCCTCACCTTGTGATAGTTTGCGCCTTTTTACTGAAATAAAATGATTGACATAAAAATATTCTAGTAAATCTACCTACTCGTCTCTTTCATATTTATGTTCAAGTTCACTAGGACTATATTTATTTCAAGATTGATGTTTGTTAAAGTGTTATCAGTCAATTGAGATACCTACTGAAACTAACAATAAGAATGTAGGATAAACATTTTTCTTGATGCTTATTGAAAGTCATGCAGAAAATACATATACTGAAATTAGAAATTAAAAAAAACGGACAATTTATAAAGAAATTGCTCTTTGTCAATGTGGACACAACCAATTTTTCCAACCTTTAATTCATATCATCAACCTTCATATTCATCATGAATTAATTTATAATTATAATTATTTTTTTCTTTCATAAGACGGTGAGAGGAACTTCATATAAAGTCATTTCCTTTTTACACAGCAGGAATAATATCTCATCGCTATATTTTCCCATCGGCGTTAATGTTAAAAAGGTGATGGAAAATGAATAGACTTTAAAAATAATGCGAATCCCTGGGAGCTCTACTAGGAGCACTTTTGTCAATGAAACTCTTTAAGTAATTAATTAATTCAGTAAATAAGTAAGTTATTTCTTTAGATATCTAAATACTATGGGGGTTCAAATGGAGTTCGAACTGTCGAAATACGTACGAGTTCTGTGATCTGCATATCTGAATAACTACTCTAAATAGTTGTACTAATGCAAGTGATCCCGTACACCGCTTTAGTCTAATATTCAGGCAACCAAAATAACTGAAATCATTTTAATACGGTATTATCGTATGCTTGCAGGTTATAGCTACCAAACTGCATGCTTTACATACAATTATTACCTTTATATACAAAATACGGTTTGTGCTACCTTTTTTCTTTAGCCTTGTACATTTGATCTTTGTGATTATTTAATTATTTGAGCTTTAGCCTTAAAATTGGAAACATAACGTGTCTACCAACTACGCTTAATCTCAATGCTCTCTGTATACTTACCAAACTTCTAACGTACCCCTTGTCTTTTTCCTACTTTATTAGAATAATAAGAAACCCTTCAAATATAAATTATGACACTATATGCCTGTTTCCTTAGGTTTAAATTTATAATATATTTTTTACATTATATATATTGTCATCGCATGAGAATGGACTCGCAAGAGAGGGGACGTCAATTAAATATTTGAAAGTCGATATTCCAATTTCAGTTGTATCTATATGAATGCAAAGAGAGATATTCTTTTAGTTCCAACTTGTTTCGTTTGATAGGAAAACCTAATATTTTGCCACGTGTCACTGGGTTTTCTAATATTCAAGTAGTAAATCTGTAATTGAAATCACTCACGTATTTCAAAACTTGCACGTTCGAACTATAGCATCACCATAACGTGCGTGTTTCAGTACTTCAAAGAGTAAATGTACTCTATCAAACGACGCCGATCATAAGTATAATTTACTACCTTTAATTTAAAGAGATTTTTAAGAAGCGTTCGTTGTTAACATACAGAGAAATCAATAGTATAGACCAATCAGTAATAAACAGTGCGCCAATTAGTCAATACAGCATTGAAACTAGATTTTAAGACATTATTGTATGAGTTCTGTCTTGGTCTGCATGTCGAACACGTGACTGTATGATAAGCTGAAGTAAAACATCGCATTTATCTCATCATTAAAAAGTATACTTTTTGCATCCCCGTTCTTTCAGCATGATTGGTATCTTTTAGCAAGACACCTATCGCCATATATGCCTAAGTCCAATTTGCTTCAGTCAAACTGCTTAATGTAAATAAATATTATACTAATATATATTATACTAATGCAGTTTGATGCAACTGATAAAAGACATGTACATATACTATTTTCTTAGCCTTTTTATATCAAAGCGTCAAATAGTTTAAAGGTTTTCTTCAAACTGGTAATTTCACTAAAGGTACCTCAAACGTGCCGAGCCTTTTTAAGATACAAATGAAATCGATATTTATTTTGTATGGAAAAAATGCGTGATAGAAAATAATTACAGCTTTACAATTTTTATCCAACAAATATTAGACTGGCATTCAGCCTTACATTTACTTTTTTTCATTTTATCATTGTCTGTTCATTCATATCTTACTAAAATTAACTCCCTTTGCTGCCACAGATGTAAGATAATCGAGCCATAATAGAAGAAAAACTGAAATTATTCTAGTATAATTTTACTATGAGTTTTAATGAAATATATTTATCATCGGCTAGGCTAATATGTGTGAATTACAAAAGTTCATACGTACATAACACAACATTACAAAACGATGACATTTCAAAAACGGAAATAGACAATATGATTATTTAACATTTTCGTATTTGTAAACAGCAGAACTCATATTAAAAGGAGACATGCACAATGGGACGTGATACTATGTATATATTGAGCTCGACACGGCCTGAAACGCTACGGTACAATTTACATCATCTTCGGCATCATGGGTCCATATTATATTCCAAACGCATTCTATAAAGGATCACACGTTCGCATTCGACGATGTTTGGTAATACAATATGGTCTACGTGGCTTTTTAAACTTTTGCATAGAAGTCCAATAAACTTAATTGAAATGTTAAGACTTTGACTTTATACTTTCCTCGCGGTAAGTTAGTCATCATTAAGTTTTCAATTTTCTGTATAAAAACCATTAGGTTTAGTTTACCACGAGGACCTAACGTAATATAACGATGACTGATCTATATTTTTAACATTCTGTATAAATAAGAATCAATTTATTAACTAACAGTATGTATCATGAAAATATTCTTGCAAACTGTTATTTTTATTTCTGAGCTTGTGTTAACATAACAAAGATATGCTACTGGCATACAATATTTACTTTCGCCATATCATGCAAACCTCTTCATTCCATTAAGCTTATTATGGCTTATCGCTTTAAGATAAATATTTTGAAAAAAGGAGAATTACAACGTGGTGTTAAAAGTACCTTCGACTAATATTTCGCGAAACACCCGTACTTTCAATGGCGTGGCATAATATCATTACCCATTAACTATTAATTAAAGGTCTGATTTCCAATGAACAACCTTTCACTCTTTGAAATTATATGTTATGGATCCCTAGTATTTGACATGCCGTACTTTCCTCAGTTATGCAATACAGACAAAGTCACTATAAACGTTTATGTAACGACAGTGTTGCAACGCAAATCAAGCCCAAAAGTCGCTCTGCAGCCCCATGACCTATTCATGCAGCTGTCTTAACGAGCCTGACTTACACAACAGGAAGTAATCATAGCAGTGTTTGCATATGCCAGATTTAAAACAACCCTTCTCACCCAATTCGTATGATTAAATGAAGTGCTACACGGATAAAAATTGTTAAGACAAACATGTGTTTTGAGCTTATGAACATTATATATTAATTATAATCATATTTCAGTACTCGGTGACTTGAAAATATGTGTTTGACGGGGCTTTGTCATCGGAGTTAGTACGTGCAAAATACATATTTATATAGCCAACAAAAGTTTGATTTTGGAAAAATGTTTAAAAGAGTATACCATTTAGTCCTTTATAATATTATTTCATGCGCTGAAAGTGTAATTATATGACTTATTATTAACTGAATGCAATTGTATTTATCTGTACATACATATATATACATTATTTTTTTAACTCTCGCTAACTATGTAAATGTTCTCTCCTACATCTGACCAGATTACTCCTAAATTATACAATAATGATATTGAATACGAGAATGTATGCGTATTCAACCTAGACATAACCGTTATACCAGAACCGTGTAAACGTAAACATTTCTTGCTAATAAAGCTGGTGATTTAAATATTTGATAATGATCTACCAACGCGAATTATTCTGTATTTAACGTGTCTCAAAGGATTGAATTGCGAGCTACGTATTGTATTTTAAAGAATTTTAAACGAATCGTTGTTTAGAAAAGAATGCACTTTCACTTAGAAGTTGTGTCATATATGGTGTAAATGTTATGATTAATTGTGAACAACTCAGATATTAATGTTTAGCTGAAGTGCAATGTACTGTTGTCTTGTATGTAATAACATATCAACTATTTTTTGTAGTAGACTGTAGTTGCATTATTGTATAACTCAGTCACGTGATACAGTTAAAGAAAGCAGTATATTCGATACCAACTGAAAAACATTTTCCAAATAAAAAACTTAATCGTTAATTATTTATCTCCACTATTTATATAGTCATTTAATTGCATCCTATAAAATCATTTTTATTATAAAAAATTCGTGCAATGCTAGTGTTGCGTATTAATCTTATCTAATCGGGGGGAGGCTAATCCTGATAATTATCTATTTGAAAAGTCAACGCCAACATTACATCTTGACATTATATGCAAGTCCATGCATTTAATCTTTTTTAAAACTCGTAGGATGTAAAAAATAAAATAGTAATAGCTTGATAATTCGAATGTTTTGGACTAGGTTGTTGCATTTTTTCTACACTTAAAAATTAAAAAAATCAATTATTATCAAATCATAGATTATTTCATTCATAATAAAAAAACTCTGTTATTACAAATCTATTAGAAAATAGAGGTTTTTTGCGAAGTTTCAACTAATCTTTAAGAATAATAATAACACAGAAAACACTAACTTTTTTGCGTTTTGCTAAAAGTTATTCTCGCATTGATAAAAGTACCTTCAAAACTCTTGCCTAATAGTATACGGCAGGATATTAGAGAACTGCATTTTATGTTTTTCGGTGATCTGTCGAAATATAACAGTGGAACATATCCTGGTTAGCGTGAAAACCATTAAAATATTCTACCCGGATTAACGTCAAAATTATGCCGAGCGTACTGAATACGAAAACTGTGCGACTATGACATCGTTAAAATGAAATTATGTAAGCTATTCTCTATGATCACGTTTCACGCGATTTTCGATATTTTATGGAAACAAACTCAAAAGAGAGTTTTAAGAATAAATCATACAGAAAACACCAAAAGTAGTTATTTTCTCTCGTAGCTGCGCCACTCATTAAAATATCATTCTTGGTACCCACTCGGTGAAATTACACTGAAACCAACAAATATCGTCTAGATATGTAACTTTTAATGTAATTTGCTACAATAACTTTAAATTGGACTGGCACAGGATAATTTATTGACTGGCGTAGGATAATTCATTGACTTGGCTATCGTGGCCTCGGTGTCCTGAAAAATATTTTTGTAAGTGAGTGCCTCGTTCTGCAATGTCCAGTGTAGGCGGTAATGGATATCAGTTTATGTTATTGGGTTTCATTTACTTTGTGCCATTCATGTCCAATTACCGCTGACCATACGCTCCGTAGATTTTTATGCTGATGTAGCATTTTACTAAATCATTTTGTAAGAAGTACGTACACGATTCATGGAACAGTATTTTGGATTGAAATTTATATACGTCGTTTTAGATCCCTTTCCCTGGTATTGATAGTAGTATTTTTGAAGATGAAGTTTTGACACTTATGTTCGCTCCCAATTGTAACTTATGTTCGCTCCAAATTGACACTTATGTTCGCTCCCAATTGATACTTATGTTCGCTCCCAAATATTACTATATGTATTATTATCGATCACGAATGCATTCTTTTTGCGTGTCTCTTCATCGGAAACATATAAAACAGGACATAAAATTCAATTCAATTAGAACTGCTTAAGGAAAACTTTATTTATCAGACAAAAACAACAAAGACACGTGGGTATGAAAACGCATCTAAGTTGTGCAAATAGCATATTCCTCAATATTATCGGAAACATATAAAAAGGAAATCAGAAAATATGAATTTGCAGTCATTATTAAGAGTTACTCCCACCAGGAACTAGACACCCAGATAATTACGGATCCCACAAGTATGAGCAATTGTAGCAGGTTATACACATGGTAATGTTGTCTGTTATTATGTACTCCAAAAATCTGACACAATTTTGCAATCTACCAACTTGAAGGTAGTCTACAGTTTTACGGTAGCCCTTTTTGCTCTCATCGCATTAAAATATATAACACCACAAAAAAGGCATATTTCTAGGTACGCTTTTGGGGTTTTCTTGTTGTCTGTGTTAAAATTTAAAATTAGAATTGAAATTCAAAATCTAAAGAGATGTAACATGTTACGCTAATTTCGTCTAATTGCTAATTGAAATGTAGTTATGTGGAGATTACACCGACAGAAAGAACATATCTAATTTGTCTACAAGCAGCTTTGTTCTTTCATGTTCATTAATGTATTTAATTAAGTTAAAATATACACATACAACTAATTACTCTGTAATCAGTTTATGTGTGTATAACATGTAATTCGATTCCGCTCTCGTTATTTTTAATGAAGAAACATTATGCTTACATTACTTCAGTTGTAAATTATGCAAAAGCTCTGTAATCCATACATTTCCGGGAAGCTGCTCGTGAAAAATCAATTTAAGGTGAGAGTAAACCTTAGAGGCACTATAACTTCATACTGGTTTATTATATTTGCTTGACTCAATCGTCACAATGCACAGATCCATATATAAAACATGCAAATCGAACTTCCGCAGTAACTAATACAATATATTGGGTTCGTTTCCTTTTTGTACTGCATTGTCATTTGCCTGCCGAAAAACAAATGTATCCTAACATACATGCAACTAAGATAAATGCAGATTTAAAGCTTTGCTGATTTAGTGTTAATAGATTGGGGATGATTTCTAGAAAGCTGTATCTTGTAACTTGATAGGTCTACGCAAGAAACCAAAATTGTCTGAATCTTCCGAACAAGAATGAGAAAGTTACAATATTGTTGTAAACAACCAACCATATTGAGTGCACATACTGTGTTTACCGAACTCACGAAGAAGCAAGATTCTAGGATCACTATAGGAGTTTTCCTGCTCTTCATACCTGCTGAAAGGAGTTCGCTCTTACTAGTAGGGAGCCTTTAAATATATATTTACAATAATTTCATGGTAAATTGATGTAGTCCCACTGGAATAAGCTGATTACTTCTGATACGGTTCTTTTGTAGGAGTCTGAAACCCATGAAGTAGTAGCTCTTGTTTTACCAGATGGACAGGTGTAACATGACCAAATATGTGCCGATATATTATAGTAATACTTATAATATTGACGCGCCTTTGAAAATATAATGATCTGTAATTAGAAATAACACAGACCTAATTTAACTTTCAATTCTCTAAGTCACATAATGTGTTAAGCCCAGGGCCAGATCACAAGATATTACGACAGCGCGTTATTACATACATTGCACAGGACACCATTCACATATCTGTCGAAATATAACATTTCACACGATTTAAATTCAACTATATTATTTGACATTTTGTAAATTATGACATTTAAAAATTGAACACTTTTATCTAGCCTTTTACTAAAATGGTTTTATAAATAGATAGATGCACTTTGTAAAGCATTATGTCATAAATGCACCACATCGCTGTTATTTGTAATAATGCACTGGCAGTTTTCTTGGAAATGTCTACATCAAAAGAATTTCAAGGCAAGTTGTAATTTATTCCGAGTTCAAGACACTACGAAGAACACAATATTCTGATCAATGGCATGAGAAGAAACCTTAACAACATTTTACATTGTTGTCCGTTGCTTAAAACGCTGGCTATATATCAAATCTCGCAATTATCTTATTCTTCTAGCCTTTGTTCGATGTTTAATTATATCAAATTGTGAAAGAAACTATAACCACTCATCAATATTTCACCGTATTTGCGATTCAAATGGGAGCTTCGTCGCTTGATGTTTATTGCAATAGCTAAAGCAGAACATCTACAGACCTTGAGTCTGCATTAAATGTATATTCATCTTATTGCAATGAAAGGAAATTAACTCTTAATATATCTTAACGAAATGGTTTTATTTTTAGTCAAGATAGACAGAGAACTTAAAGCTTTTATTATGAAACAGATATTCGTAATTTGGAAGTTGTTTCTGAATAGAGACACTTTAATATACGATAAAGCAGAAGTGGTTCATTTTAGCAGGCAAAGTCAGAAATAACAAATATCGCAACTTAAAGCTATGTGGATCGAACTAGCTTTATTTATCTATGGATTTGCAGATTTTTTTTTTAAATTTGATTTTAAAATTAGTAAAACCTTTTTTTTGTACGGATGTGAAATTGCGGAATTTAGAAATTTGAATGTAATTAAACGTGTACAAGTTTAGCTTTTGAACCATGATTTAGATAATATATAGAGTACAGATTGCGAGATAAATTACGTTATCTCCTACGTTACAAATTGAGGGTTTAGAACACATTTGTTTTCGAAGTATCTAGATTAATGTATTCATTTTGTCCAAACACCACATTTATGGTAATGAACTTCACTCTGAATGATACATTCAGTTAGTGTGCAAGCATTTTTTTGCATCCTATAATTTGCAATGTTTAACTAATGGATGCAAATTTTGTCAATATATTTGATTTTTAAAGAAAGAGATGTCATGTTTGAATGAATTGAATATGACATTTGACAAATATTAAACGTTTAAAAAGAACACGTCCCCGTGGATTCTTGGCACCAACAATCGACAATCGAGTTTCACGAGGACTTCTAATTCCGTCAGTATTTATATTTTTGGCGTTAAATAATGGCAGTCTACAGTGACCGACTAGAACAAACCTTGGTCAATCATAAGTCATTCATTGAAATATATATAATTATTTTAAATAGAGTTTTCACATTGAATGTTTATTAATTGAAGCTATGATTATGATAAGTAAGTTGACTGATGTTACAGTAGTTAACTGCATCTTACTATTGCAAATGCGAGAAATCCAATGAACCAGAGACATCAGCTTTCGTTTATCGGATTTCTTTCGCTCTTTATGTACCTGTAATAATTTACAAATGTAATTTATTGTTAAATTTTTAGTAAGTTAGATTCTGATTTTCAAAGGCAGCGCATAAATCCAAAGTATGATTACGAATGTACATGTTTTCAGAATAAATCCGTTGATCTTGCGTGAGATATAATGTTTTTGCAGACATTCTTCTTGGTGAATTATTCACGAAAGTTATGTTTTATGCATAGTTCTTGTTTAGTTTGATTTTTTAGATTTCACACATTGGTACATGTTTTCATATATAATTATTGAAAAGCTAACAAGCCAATGATTAATTATTGAGATATCATATATTGTTGATTTTGCTATGTCATTATTGCCGATTTTGCTATGTCATTTGAAGGGAATTGCCGATTTTGCTATGTTATTTGAAGGGAATTTCTGAGATTGCTATGTTATTTGAAGGGATGTATTGACACGTATTCGAATTCGATCCATATTCAAAGCTGTCACCGAATGTCTTTTCTTGCATATCGGATCGGCATTTCCGGTGATTTTGCCCAGCCGGAAAAACCGGTCGGCACCCCCCTATGCCAGACGACTCGTGAATCACTTTGACGTAACGTTATAAACATTGTGACGTCAATTTCCCAAACACAACGTCGGAAAATCGTTGTTTTCTGCAATTCATCATTTTGATAAGT